>WNWK01045483.1:0-14705 GCA_009830355.1 Cherax destructor
TAGGAGGAATGAAAGGGAGCGCAAATCCCCTCCGTGCCCAAGAGGACCTCAACACCGCAAGTAGTGCAGATGCTGCATGGAACCCGTGCCATACCCTACCCTTCACGCCAGTAAACCAGCAATCCGGGATAGCAACCTCACATCCACCGAGCCATCTCGGCGGACAAAAGAGAGGCGGCCGGATATCCGCCACAAAGCATACCGCCTTCGGCCACCACCCCCGGAATCCGAAAGGTGGCCTCCAGAGATACACCCGTCGCCCGAAAGATACCCAAAGCCACCCCCCGGGTGACCGGAGAGGGATCGGGACATCCCCAGGCGATCCAGATTCCACGGCAAACTACACCACCGCCAAGGACCTCAACAGAATGGGATGGACTACGATACCCTTCCCCCTACCTAGGAACTAGAATGCCTGAGGAGAGAAGCTCCCAGGGTAAAACTGGGAAGGAAATAAGGGAGGGATGAGGAGGAGGAGGAGGAAAGGGAAAAGGGAGGATGGGGGAGATGGGAAAAGGGAGGGGGGATTGGGGGGTAATTAGGTTCGGTCTGAGGAAGAAGACCAAAAGGTCCAATTCCTCAGACCGATAGCCTCTTTACCACGTCAAGGAGCCCCCCTTAAAGAGGAGTGTTGGTCATGTTAATTGAACTATGTGTTCTCTACCTCTTCTCCGTGTGATCAGTTGTTCCACAACCAATACAGTCCACTTAAATTTAACGTAATATAGCTATAATAAATGATCTTCTCAGATTTATTTATACTGGTCTAGAGTGCAATGGGCTAACGAGAACATTGAAGGTACCCCCTCGGTGCGGCCAGGAGCGGGTAAAGTTCTCACATACCTTAAAGGGAATGACTGCGGTAAAATTTATATGAGTCGGTCATCTCCCTGGGAGTTTGTTTATTGCTAGTGGCGGTGTCCCAGATAGACTTCTCTCACAATTCCCCACAATGGTCTCTCCCCAGTATGACCATGGTTCCTCCCCAGTATGACCATGGTCTCTCCCCAGTATGACCATGGTCTCTCCCCAGTATGACCATGGTCCCTCTCTAGTATGACCATGGTCCCTCTCCAGTATGACCATGGTCCCTCCCTAGTATGACCATGGTCCCTCCCTAGTATGACCATTATCCCTTCCCAGTATGACCATAGTCCCTTCCCAGTATGACCATGGTTCCTCCCCAGTATGACCATGGTTCCTCCCCAGAATGACCATGGTTCATCCCCAGTATGACCATGATCCCTCCCCAGTATGACCATGGTGCCTTCCCAGTATGACCATGGACCCTCTCCAGTATGACCATGGTCCCTCCCCAGTATGACCATGGTCCCTCCCAAGTATGAACATGGTCCCTCCCCAGTATGACCATGGTCCATCCCCAGTATTGCCATGGTCCCTCCCTAGAGTGACCATGGTTTTTCCCCAGTATGATCATGGTCCCTCCCCAGTATGACCATGGTTCCTCCCCAGTATGACCATGGTCTCCCCAGTATGACCATGGTCCCTCTCCTAGTATGACCATGGTCCCCAGTATGACCATGGTACCAGTATGACCATGGTCCCTCCCCAGTATGACCAAGGACCCTCCCCCAATATGACCATGGTCCCTCCCCAGTATGGCCATGGTTCCTCCCCAGTATGACCATGGTCCCTCCCCAGTATGACCATGGTCCTTCCCCAGCATGACCATGGTCTCTCCCCAGTATGACCATGGTCCCACCCCAAGTATGACAATGGTCCCCAGTATGACCATGGCCCCTCTCCAGTATGACCATGGTTCCTCCCCAGTATGACCATGGTCTCTCCCCAGTATGACCATGGTCTCTCCCCAGTATGACCATGGTCCCTCTCCAGTATGACCATGGTCCCTCTCCAATATGACCATGGTCCCTCTCCAGTATGACTATGGTCCCTCTCCAGTATGACCATGGTCCCTCCCCAGGTTGACCATGGTCCCTCCCAAGTATGACCATGGTCTGTCCCCAGTATAACCATGGTCTCCCCAGTATGACCATGGTCCCTCCCCAGTATGACCATGGTCCCTCCCCAGTATGATCATGGTCCTTCTTCAGTATGACCATGGTCCCTCCCCAGTATGACCATGGTCCCTTCCCAGTATGACCATGGTCCCTTCCCAGTATGACCATGGTTCCTCCCCAGTATGACCATGGTTCCTCCCCAGAATGACCATGGTTCCTCCCCAGTATGACCATGATCCCTCCCCAGTATGAGAATGGTGCCTTCCCAGTATGACCATGGACCCTCTCCAGTATGACCATGGTCCCTCCCCAGTATGATTATGGTCTCTCCCAAGTATGAACATGGTCCCTCCCCAGTATGACCATGGTCGATCCCCAGTATTGCCATGGTCCCTCCCCAGTACAACCATGGTCCCTTCCCAGTATGACCATGGTCTTCCCAGTATGACTATGGTCCATCCCCAGTATGGCCATGGTCCATCCCCAGTATGGCCATGGTCTCCAGTATGCCCTTGCTCCACTTAGATACGTTTGTGCGAAATGCCTTTGCTAACAAACACTCCGTCCTAGCAGTCTTTTTTATTTTTATTTTGAGAAGGCATTTGGATGTCTACTATAACATTTTAGCCCAGGCCCACTCCTTAAGCCTCTGTAGTAATCTACCAACCTTCCTTGCTGCTTTCTTATCTGACAGACATTTTCGTGTCCTTGTTGACGCCTCGCTTTCCTCAGACTTTTTCAGGCCGAGGTAGTGCTTCGCTATAGCTTACGCAGGTGCTGACTGTCACCTGGTAGCAGCCTCCCTTCAAGATGCGATTGACCGAGTTTCCCATTGGGCCACTTCTCTTGGATTTAAATTTTCTAGTACGAAAACCCATTTCATTACCTTTACTAGATGTCCTCTTTTCCCAGATATTCCATTGTATTTATACGGCTCACGTATTCCAGAAAGTGATAATGTCAAGTTTCTTGGCCTTCTCTTTGATCGCCGGTTGACATGGAAACCTCACATTTCCTCTTTGAAGGCAGCTTGCCATGGTCGGCTGAATATTCTTAAAATTCTTGTGCATCATTCATGGGGAGCAGATCACCGGACTCTCCTAAATTTGCCATAATCCAAGCTGGATTATGGCGGCTAAGTCTATTCTGCGGCTTCTCCTACAACTCTAAGTTAGATCCCCTTCATCATCAGGGTTTACGTTTATGCCTTGGTGCCAATATGGCGGAACCCATATTGGCGAGGAGAAAGACTATTGAGAGTCTCCAAATACCATATCAGACGATTCACTAATCGTTCCATCACCTTGCAGACTACACTGGTCAGAGCAATGGGACGATAGTGAGAGGTATCAAGCCCTGAGGTGCCTGGTTTGCAAAACGGTCGTACAATGGCAGATTTCCATTGTTGAGGGAGAACCCTTCGCATCCAAATAAGATTGAAAAGATGCAAAAGAACTATAAGGACTGTAGAATGAAGATGTTGTAGCATATTGATATGAATATCATCAGGCCCAGCTGCCGATGACCGGCAAGCGAATTATTATAATAAAAAATAAGCGCTAAACCTACTGGCAAGCAGAAAGCGTGGATTCTAGCTCAAGGAGAGTGAAAGGTACGTTATACGGCTCCATTCCATTAGAAGAGAAATCAAAGGGCAATAGCTCCTTGGTAGACTTAGACATGAGAAATGAGGGACAGAGGTGAAGCCCTTGGAAGACATGAACAAGATAGTTCCCAGTTTCCGTGGCTATTTCAAGAGGTTCCGCAACACTAACACCAGCAACCCTCAAAATGGGAGCCGAGTCCAGAGCGTACTTGCCACACAACTTCTGTACCTTCTTCCAAACCGCAAACATAGGGAAAGTCAAGGTAATGGTAGACATGTAGTCTTGCCAACAAGTATGTTTAGCATCGCGTATGATGTGGCGAGAGACTGCACTTGCCTGCTTAAAATCCAAAAGACAATCTGAGGTCTGATTATATCGATAATGGCCCCACGCAGCACGTTTCAAACGCACTGCACAGGCACATGCAGGAGACCACCAAGGCATGCATGTCTGAGAATGCCTGCCTGAGGTTTGAGGAATAGAACGTGATGCTGCAGTCAAAATTAAGGTTGAAAACTTGTGCACCAGCTCATCAATAGAGGACAAAGAAGGGTCCCCACAAAAGCGGTAAGATGAGAGTGTAAGTCCCAATTCGCTCGACCAAATTGCCAACGGGGGGTACGAAGCGGTCAGGAATACGTAGAAGTAAGAAGAATAGGAAAGTGATCACTGTCGTGCAAATCCAGGAGAACAGACCAAGCATAATCAAGTGTGATTGATGAGGAGCAGATAGAAAAATCAATGCAACAGAGAGACTGAGTGCGAGTCAAAATGGGTGGGAGCACCTGTATTTAAAACATGAAGAGGATGAGAAGTGAGAAGAGTCTCCAACTGATCACCACGAGAGTCACAGTGGGACCCTCCCCAAAGATGATGGTGAGCGTTAAAATCACCTAAGATGGGCGGCGGCAGAGAAGAGATCAAGAACACAACATCCAAGATACAAAAGGTACGGGAAGGGGAGAGATACAGAGAGCAAACTGAATACCATCTGTGCAAATACAGGCTGCAGTATAATGCAGGGAACGAACAAAGACCTGTTGATACGGTATACGAACACGCACAAGAAGCGCACTCTCAATAAATGATTCATCAGGAAAGGAATCAGAAGAATGCAACAGCACACAGCCCGAAATGGGACAAATAACAGCTAAACAAATTTTGGGCTCTTGTAACCCGACACATACTGGAGAAAACTGGGAGAGCAACACCTGGAGCTGTCCCCGATTACCCCTGAGGCCACGAATATTATATTGTAAATAAGTCATTATTCACAAAGACAGGTATGTTAACAATAAGAAGCGATAAAATCTATGGACTATTAGGGTCAGTGAAGTCAATGTGTGGAGGCAACAGAAAGCATGTAAGAAGGAGGAATCAGAATGCTGTGAAGGAAAAGATTGCTGCGAGGGTTGTGAGTGAGAAATAAGAAGGGGTAGGAGGCACGCTGGTGTCTATCAAGGGTTTCGTCTCCGCAATACAGTCGGAGATAGGGTCAAGTGTCTCAGCAGATAAGGAAGAT
Source organism: Cherax destructor (assembly GCA_009830355.1). Taxonomy (NCBI): domain Eukaryota; kingdom Metazoa; phylum Arthropoda; class Malacostraca; order Decapoda; family Parastacidae; genus Cherax; species Cherax destructor. Next base: position 5,112 of record WNWK01045483.1, read on the forward strand.
GCTGATACCATGACTTCAGAGACAGGTGAGGTAGAGCAAGTAGGGACTATGGAGGGAACCAAAGAGGTCTGAAGGGGAGGGGAGTATGAACCTGGGGAGATGCACAGGCAGGGACAGAAGAGTCCTGTGTAGGAACAGGAGAGGAAGGAGGAGGCTGGAAGGTAACTGGAGAAGAAGTCTGGGGGAAACAGGAGAAGAGGGGACCACACGAGGGGGGGTGAACCTCCACCTTCGTGTGAGAGTTAGAAAGGGGGTGAGAACTAGGCAGCGAGGCTGAAAAGGAAAACTGTTGGGGAACTGTAAGCACCAGAGGAATGAGAAGAGACTTGGGATTATGAGACGACAATTTCAACTTCACAGGTGATAGGCGTGAAGATGCAGGCGTGCGAGGCCTTGCAGATTGAGAAACTAGTGGGCAAGAAGTAGAGGTAGGAATAGGTAAGGAGGTGGAGGTTTCAGAGGGTAAAACTGCAAAAGAATTAGAGACGGGGGTGACCCCAGAAGACACGACACCAGAGGAGCTGGTAGGTGGGGGGAATCGCCAATGTTGGACGTCTCCTAGCTACTCGAGAATAAGGGACATGAGGAAGATTCCCTTGAAGGCGGAGCCAAGAGACAGCCATATGTAATTCCTATTATTAAAACAGGGGACAAGTCGTTACCGTCAAATTACCGCCCAATAAGCCTAAACTCAATTGCAGGGGTGCCACTAGCACGTTGAGAGACAACACAATAAGTGTCAGGGGCCCAAGACTGTTCAACTGCCTCCCAGCATACATCTGGGGGATTACCACCAAGCCCCTGGCTGTCTTCAAGCAGGCACTGGACAAGCACCTAAAGTCAGTACCTGACCAGCCGGGCTGTGGTTCGTACGTCGGACTGCGTGCAGCCAGCAGTAAGAGCCTGGTTGATCAGGCTCTGATCCACCATGAGGCCTGGTCACAGACCGGGCTACAGGGGCGCTGACCCCCGGAACTCTCTCCAGGTAGGCAAATTACTAGTTAATTATAGCTGATAATATAAGAAGCTATCTCGATAAGCATAATTTGATTAATGATACTCAACATGGATTCACAAGGGGCCATTCCTGCCTAACTAATTTACTAACTTTCTTAAGTAAAGCTTTTGAGGCCGTTGATCATGATAAAGAATTCGATATTGTTTATTTGGATTTTAATAAGGCTTTTGATGGAGTACCACATCAGAGACTGTTAAAGAAAGTGGCAGCTCATGGCATTGGGGGAAAAGTGCTGTCATGGCTCACCAATCAGTTGGAGATGTCAGTTGTAGGGAAAAGAATTTAGTCCACTGTGCACTTGTAAACAAGGTACGTAAAGGAAGTGGGTGTTGCGTAGGTTGTTTTTGGGTGGAATGAACAGAAACTGAAGAACCGTCGTCAGCAAATGGTCTGGAATGTTTAGGCATAGTACTGTGGGCGGCCTGACCCAAGGTAAGTGGGCGATCCAAAAACCGTCGCACCATATTCGGAGAAGCCGGACGCATAGTTAAAGATGTGCAAGAGGTAGAGGCACTAGCAGAAACGGGTGGAGCCTCAGCACCTGGAGCAGGTGACAAAGCATCGCCAGCAGAAGGTACAGGAGTATGGGAAAAGTCTGGAGAATGGTCCAATAATGAAGCTGGGTCAGAACAGGATGCGGTAACAGAAAGGGCTCTGGGAGGAGGGTTATCACGGAACAGTCTCCATGATAGTGGTACTTCTTTCTTATTATTATTGTTTTAAAGAAAAAAAAAGAGGGATAGTGGAGGGAGTCACTAGATGGCATGAAAGGGCCGTAAGTTCCCCCTCTCATTCGAGAGGATCTTGAGATTGCAAGCAGTGCAGATGCAGCATGGAACCTGTGCCATACCCTACCCTTCATGCCAGTAAACCAGGGCTTCGTGATAGCAACCTCACATCTACCAAGCCACCTCGGCGGACAAAAGAGAGGGTGGTCGGAAACCCACCACAAAGCATACCTCCTTCGGCTGCCACCTCCCAGAACCGACAGGCAGCCTCTGGAGATACACCCGTCACCTGCAGAACAACCCGCCCACTTCTCGGAAATCTGGGAAGGGAGCAGGGCGCCTCCAGATAATCCAGATTCCATGGCAAACTACACCACACCCGAGGAACCTCACAGAGTGGGATGAACCCCGGCATACTTCCCCCTACCTAGAAACGTTAATGCCAGAGGGGAGGACCCCAGAGGCTACAAACGGGATAGGGAAAAGGGAGGGTTGGGAGGGGGAGGAAAGAGAAAAAAAGGGGGAATGGGGAGGATGGGATAGGGAAGGGAGGATTGGTTGGTAATTAGGTTCGGTCTGAGGAAGAACACCAAAGAGTCTAATTCCTTAGACCAAGAGCCTCTTCGCCACATCAAGGAGCCCCCCTTGAAGAGGAATTTGATGGAAAACCTCTGGAATTACGCTCTTGCAAAGTTAGCAGTGTTGGCGATATTTATGTATTGGCGCATTCACCCACTTTTAGCCCTATTTTCAGCCAATTTCACTGTTCCAGTCGACCAAACTCATAGCCATTTCACTAGTATTCTGTGTGTCGATTGAGTACAAAACACCGTCTATTTACCTACTTCAACTACCCAATAAAGTGATCAGAAATCAGTAATCTGGCCAGTTTCACACAAAATTAAAAATTGAAAATTTAAAAATAGGGTCCAGAATAAACAATGTGGACATTCCTGGCACTAAAACATCATTTTCTCTGTTCATTAGTTAATCCCCAGGCCTCTCCTATACTATGCTTGTTTTCCATTTTGAATTTTTATTCATACACTCGGAAAATCCTAGAGGGTTAGTACCAAATTTGCACACGAAAATCACTACCTATGAAAGCAAAAGACTCGGCAGGTGATGCAACATCCCCCCAATGAAAAGCAGGGGTGCCACTAGCACGATAAGACACAACACAGTAAGTGTCAGGGGCCCAAGACTGTTCAACTGCCTCCCAGCTGTGGCCTGGCTGGCAAAGCTCTCGCTTCACATGTGGAGGGCCCAGGTTTGATTCCCGGCGGGGTGGAAACATTTTGACGTGTTTCCTTACACCTGCTGTCCTGTTTGCCTAGCAGCAAATAGGTACCTGGATGTTAGTCCACTGGTGTGGGTCGCATCCTGGGGGACAAGATTGAGGACCCCAATGGAAATAAGACAGACAGTCCTCGATGATGCACTGCCTTTCTTGGGTTATCCTGGGTGGCTAACCCTCTGGGGTTAAAAATCTGAATGAAATCTTATCTTATCAATAGACCCTTGGTTGTCTTCAAGAAGGCTTTGGACAGGCACCTAAAGTCAGTACCTGATTAGCCTGGCTGTGGTTCGTACGTCGGTTTATGTGTGGCCAACAATAACAGCCTGGTTGATCAGGCCCTGATCCACCATGAGGCCTGGTCATAGACCAGGCCACAGGGGCACTGACCCCCAAAACCCTCTCCAAGTCTCCAGGCATAAAAAAAAAAATAGAAGATTTACTGTTACGCAGAATTATTGAAATAATTGTATAAATAATGTCAGTGAATTCCAAAATGCATATTTGACCAACCAGTTAGACGCATAATGGACGAGTGATGTAACTCCTGTACTCTGGAATATCAGCAAAAATTGAACATTTCTGCTACTTTGAGCTCAATTTCAAGCTACTTTCAGTCCTGAAACCAATCAAAATCATCTCTTTTTCTGTAATATATCTTCCATTCTATCAAATGAGACCAAGAAACTGAGAATACAACAATAAAAACCACAGAGGAGGGAAGACTGCAAAAAACCCAAACAAGGTTTGACAAAACAAACTATTGTGGTCCAACGTGGACCACTGTTGTTACCAATCTTTGCAGTTTTCAAAAAATTACTGAAAAATAGCCCAAGAAAGGAATACCCCTGTACAAAATCGGAAGGTCATTAACAACTGACCGAGTTGCTGAGTCTGCCTGTTCATCACCCGCACAATGATGTGTCTGGGGACCCAGCAAACATCTTTACACGTTTACTAGAAATACAGCATCACCAAAGTTGAATACAAAAGATGATGGGATGAGTGGAGTCAAATTTCTGGATAATCTGTAATGCACTGTAAGAGTCCAAAACAATACAAAAAGACTAGGTGAACACTGACACATTATGTATGATGGCCAGAACTGCAGATAACGTGACTGCAAAAACAATGGCTGAGCCTAGTAAATGACTTTAGATTATTTTTTCAGAAAAACTGCTGTATATGCAACATGCCTTCAACTCCTCCACAGTAACATGCCTTCACCCACACCATCCCAACCAACAACCTACCTCCACAACCTACCCCCACAGCACATGCCTATACCTACACTACACCACTACCTGGAGATCACATCTTGCCCACACCTTATTAGGCCTTTCACCCTAACATGTCACCCACATACTTAATCATTTAGTCACCCACTACCCTCATTACTGCCTATATCACCAACCACACACTCACCCACCCACACCACTCCCCTGTAGCTTCACGCCCACATGGCTCCACACAAATACCTTACCCATGATTTCACTCATACCATGGCTAGATGCAAGTCAGAGAAATTTTTCATGCCCAGAATGTAAAACACAAACCTGGGCAGCATTGGAGAGAAAAAGTTACTGCAGCAAGGCCAGGGAATGTTGAAATGCAGAAATTCGTGGCAATATTCTAACGGAAGTGCTCTGTGATCATTCAAGGGAGAACCGACGCAGGTACCTTGCATTGAAAAGCAAATTAGTGACCCTGCCGAACAAGGTATTGTCAGAAATGCTCTACCTACCATGGTACAGTAAACCCTCATTTAGCATGGTAGTTACGGTCCTGAAAACATCGTGTTAGGTAAAATTGTGTTAGATAATTAGAAGAACTTATGGGAAAAATAGGGTTATGTTCCTGGGAGTCCCCAAAAAGCCAAAAAAGTTTTTTTAAGACCAACAGATCTTGCAAAAATTGAAGGCGAATATGTAATTGTAGTTCATTGTCGTGATATATTACTGCTTAAGACTACAAATGGAATAGAAATAATAGTATTTCTTACCTTAAATTGTGGGTAATGATGTTTGTGGATGATTGTAAAGAAAGTGAAGAGTTATGCTGTGGCCCTACTGGGCTGAGGTGAATGGTAGAGGTTCTGGTACTGAAGTTGATGGTTGTACTAGAGTGTCTAACTTTAAGTCATTCAGTCAGTCAAGTGATTCAGTAAGTCTGGCAAGTGATTCAGTAAGTCAGTCAAGTAATTCAGTAAGTCAGTCAAGTGATTCAGTAAGTCAGTCAAGTGATTCAGTAAGTCAGTCAAGTGATTCAGTAAGTCAGTCAAGTGATTTAGTAAGTCAGTCAAGTGATTCAGTAAGTCAGTCAAGTGATTCAGTCAAGTCAGTGAGTCATTCAGCCAAGTCAGTGAGTCATTCAGCCAAGTCAGTGAGTCATTCAGCCAAGTCAGTGAGTCATTCAGCCAAGTCAGTGAGTCATTCAGCCAAGTCAGTGAGTCATTCAGCCAAGTCATTCAGTCAAGTCAGTAAGTCATTCAGTCAAGTCAGTAAGTCATTCAGTCAAGTCAGTAAGTCATTCAGTCAAGTCAGTATGTCATTCAGTCAAGTCAGTAAGTCATTCAGTCAAGTCAGTAAGTCATTCAGTCAAATCAGTAAGTCATTCAGTCAAGTTAGTCAGTCAGACTTATGTTTATCTCTTTTTATGTGTACAAAGATTTATCAAAATTCAATGAAAATGAGAAAATGTATGTAAATAAACACAGTGAGCTTCCTGATTATTGTCGTCCTGCACACGTATGAATCAAACTGAACGCTGGGAGGGATGCGTGGGTGGGTGAGGGTGGCTGGGGATAGCAGTAGGACTCCCCCACTGACTCAATGGTTTAACCCACCGCAGGCGACCGTGCGCTCAAAAATTTTTCCCCTCCAGCGAATTGTGTAATATAGTGGTACCTCGGTTAGCGATATTAATCCGTCAGAGAGGGCGTATCTGTAACCGAATTTATCGTTATCCGAATGAATTTTCCCCATAAGAAATAATGGAAATAAAATTAATCCGTTCCAGACTTCCAAAAGTAGTAAAATAAAATATTTTTTAGAACTTTTTGACATTAAATAATACACAATTTAATGAACATTAAAGAAATACATGTAAATAGTATAGTATAGTACAATAACATGTCACTTACATTTATTGAAGAGTTGTTGATGTGTGGAAGACGGGAGGAGGGGAGAAGGTGGAGTAGTATGCTAGTGTTTGGAAGGGAAATCCCCTTCCATTAACACTGCAGGTGCCAAGTTCTTTTCTGGGGTTACTGGCCTTTTTCTTTTAATGCCACTAGGACCAGGTTGAGAGTCACTGGACCCCTCTCTAACAAAAAATCTGTCCAGGGAGCTATGTGTCTGCTAATTCTTTAACACATCCCTGAAATGGGACACCACTGTGTCATTGTACAGGTTGCCAGCACGGCCTGCAACAGTATGGTTAGGGTGATATTCATCCATAAAGCCTTGCACCCTGCTCCACATTCCACAAATCTCCTTAATCACTGAAGAAGGCACCTTCTTCCATCTCTGTTCCATATCCTCCTCCTCTGAACCATTGTCCTGACCTGTGGTCTCGTGTTGCTGTTGCTGTTGCTGTTGAAGCTCTTGCAGATCTTCAGTGGTTAGCTCTTCATTGTGCTCCTCCACCAACTGTTCCACATCCTCACCACTCACCTCCAACCCCATGGACTTGCCCAGTTCCACAATTTCTTCCACAACAGGCTCGGGGTTCTGAGGCTCAGCCCCAAAACCTTCAAAATCCCTCTCTAGGACACAGTCTGGCCACAATTTTCTCCAGGCAGAGTTCAAAGTCCTGGTAGTCACTCCCTCCCAAGCCTTACCTATAAGGTGTACACAATGCAGGATATGGAAATGATTTTTCCAAAAGTCTCTTAGGGTTATATTCATGTCTGTGATCACATCAAAGCACTTTTGAAACATTGCTTTGGTGTAGTTTTTTTTAAAGTTTGCAATGACCTGCTGGTCCATGGGCTGGAGGAGAGGAGTGGTATTAGGGGGCAAGAACTTCACTTTGATGAACTTAAAGTCCTCTACAATTTTCTCTACCAAGTTTGGAGGATGACAAGGAGCATTGTCCATTATCAGGAGACACTTAAGTGGCAAATTATTTCCCTGGAGATATTTCTTCACACTGGGGCCAAACACGCCACTGAACCAATCTAAGAAAATGTCTTTTGTGACCCATGCCTTTTTGTTAGACTTCCACATCACACACAAGTTAGACTTGGTGATACCGCATCTGCCAAACACTCTGGGATTTTCAGAATGATACACCAGTAAAGGCTTCACTTTGCAATCACCACTGGCATTAGCACAAAGCATCAAAGTTAGCCTGTCTTTCATAGGCTTGTGTCCTGGCTGTGCCTTTAACTCCTGAGTAATGAAGGTCCTGTTGGGCATTTTCTTCCAAAACAGGCCTGTTTCATCACAATTAAACACTTGTTGGGGTTGGAATTGTTCAGCCTCTATGTACCCCTGGAATTCAGGCACATATTTTTCAGCTGCACTTTTGTCACAACTGGCTGCCTCACCATGCCTCACAACACTATGTATGCCACTTCGATTCTTAAATCTTTGAAACCAGCCACTGCTGGCTTTAAATTTGCTCACTTCAGCACTCATTGCAGGCATTTTCTTAACGAGATCATGCAACTGCTTTGCTTTTTCACATATTATTGCCTGCGTAACACTATCTCCTGCTAACTGTTTCTCATTGATCCACACTAACAACAAATTTTCCACATCTTCCAGCACTTGCGATCTCTGTTTAGTGATCACAAATGCACCTTTCGCAACAACAGCTTCCTTGATTTTACGTGTATTTCCCTTGGCCACAATGGTAGCGATGGTAGAATAGGCTTTACCATACAACCTGGCCAGCTCAGTGATACGCACTCCACTTTCATATTTTTCTATTATCTCCTTCTTCAGTTCTGTATTTCTGAGCCTCTTTACCACAGGGCTGGCACTAGGAGCTTTCTTTGGACCCATGGTAGCTTATTTAACAGTTGCAAGCACTAAAAACAGTGGAATAATGACAATATACTGGTATGCATGCGTGGGTGGTGGTCGCTCTCGCTTGTAAACAATAGCACACTGACGCTCCCTGGAGTGCCCGCACAGCTGGGCGCCATGCGGACAAGTCCGGGACGAATCAATCATCGTAAACTGAGTAACTATTTTGACGTAAAAATGTATCGCTAACCGATTTTATCGGTATCCGATGCCATCGCTAACTGAGGTATGACTGTATAAGGTTTACGTCGTGTTAGATAAAAATGTGCCGCAATTCTTCAATCGTGTAATACCCAAAACGTGCAACATAAAGTCGTGCTAAATGATTGTCTACTGTATAGTATTATGAGTGAATCTTGGTAAACAAGTGATGGTAAAGTTGAGTGAAGATGAAATGAGTCGATGAGTGTATACTGGGTATTGAACAGTCTTAATGCATGCAGTGATATAGGATGCTAGTACGTACATGTATATGCAATGAACTGTTCACAGTATTCCAAGTGTGTTCAATGTAACTAAAGTAATAAACAGAAGTGGGAATGTCCTCATGATTCATTAGGGTATAGCTGGCATATCTTCAATCAAATCATCAGATATTGGCGTTGAGACGACATGGTTCAGTTACACAAGCCCAGGTAGGTCTGTCTTGCATTCTCCCAGCCATCAGACACTGCAATCATTAGGGTTTGGGATGTTACATAAATATGGACTTTATCTTTAGAATAAACTGCCTCTAATGCCATGGCATGCCAGTGGCTCTCCTTGCATTACAGTTTTATAATTGTAACTACCAATAACAGTGTACACTTGTAACATGCATCGAAATAAAAATATTATTATATAATTATTATTATTATTATTTAGGGAACGAATGGATTTGACAGTTAAAAATAGGAGAGGAGAGTTATTAAATGGAGAGCTAGAGGTATCAGGAAGATGGAGGGAATATTTTGAGGAATTGTTAAATGTTGATGAAGATAGGGAAGCTGTGATTTCGTGCATAGGGCAAAGAGGAATAACATCTTGTAGGAGTGAGGAAGAGCCAGTTGTAAGTGTGGGGGAAGTTCGTGGGGCAGTGGGTAAAATGAAAGGGGGGTAAGGCAGCTGGGATTGACGGGATAAAAATAGAAATGTTAAAAGCAGGTGGAGATATAGTTTTGGAGTGGTTGGTGCTATTATTTAATAAATTTGGGGTGCCAGGGGTAAATGTAAATGGGGAACCATTAATTGAGCTATGTGTAGAAAGAGGTTTGGTAATAAGTAATACATATTTTATGAAAAAGAGGATAAATAAGTATACAAGGTATGATATAGAACGTAATGAAAGTAGTTTGTTAGATTATGTATTGGTGGATAAAAGGTTGATGGGTAGGCTTCAGGATGTACATGTTTATATAGGGGCAACGGATATATCGGATCATTATTTAGTTGTAGCTACAGTTAGAGTAAGAGGTAGATGGGACAAAATGAAAATGACAACAGCAAGTAAGAGAAAGGTGAAGGTGTATAAACTAA
>WNWK01045484.1:0-14705 GCA_009830355.1 Cherax destructor
CTGTCAGTCTCTGCTAGTGTGTCTACCATCATTCTGTTGCTTTCATCATATTCCTGTCTTGGCCTCCTGCTGTTCGGTGGGGGGTTGTACATCACTGCCATCATCACTTTTGGTCCTCCATTATAAAGTGGTCTTAATCAGCGGTCATTCGCTACCCCTCTGACAAGTCCTCCCGTGTGTGTGTGTGTGTGTGTACTCACCTAATTGTGGTTGCAGGACAGCTCCTGGCCCCGCCTCTTCGCTGTTCGCTACTGGGTCTCTGCTCTCCCTGCTACATGAGCTTTATCATACCTTGTCTTAAAACTATGTATGGTTCCTGCCTCCACTATATCTTTCTCTAGACTATTCCACTTCCTGATTACTCTGTGGCTGAAGAAATACTTCCTAACATCCCTTTGACTCATCTGAGTCTTCAGCTTCCAGTTGTGTCCCCTTGTTTCTATGTTCCCTCTCTGGAACATCCTGTCACTGTCTACCTTGTCAATTCCCCGCAGTATTTTGTATGTCGTTATCATGCCTCCTCTGACCCTTCTTTCTTCCAGTGTTGTTAGTCCTATTTCCCTCAATCTTTCTTCATAAGACAGACCCCTGAGTTGTGGAACTAACCTTGTCACAAACCTTTGCACTTTCTCTAGTTTCTTTACGTGCTTGACCAGGTGTTAGTTCCAGACTGGTGCTGCATATTCTAGTATGGGCCTGACGTACACGGTGTACAGTGTCTTGAACGATTCCTTGTTAAGGTAACGGAACGCTAATCTTAGGTTTGCCAGTCGCCCATATGCTGCCCCAGTTATCTGGTTGATGTGTTCCTCCGGAGACGTGCTTGGCGTTATACTCACCCCGTGTGTCTGTGTGTGTGTGTGTGTGTACTCACCTAATTGTGGTTACAGGGGTCGAGACTCAGCTCCTGGCCCCGCCTCTTCGCTGTCCGCTACTGGGTCTCTGCTCTCCCTGCTCCATGAACTTTATCATACCTTGTCTTAAAACTATGTATGGTTCCTGCCTCCACTATATCTTTCTCTAGACTATTCCACTTCCTAACTACTCTATGGCTGAAGAAGTGCTTCCTAACATCCCTTTGACTCATCTGAGTCTTCAGCTTCCAGTTGTATGTGTATATGTGTGTGTGTGTGTGACTAAATACACAAAATAGATTACATCAAACGCATAAATATATTAAATACACTAGCTAGGGACCGCTTTTCCTTCCTTCTCGCACCCGCTCTATCTTCGTCTCTCCCACTCTCTCCATTCTTCACTCCCTCCTTTCTCCCTCCCTCCCTGCCTCCTCCCTCTCAAGCACCTTCCACCAGCTTCTCAGAAGTTGTAACTCGTTAGTTATTCTGGCAGCACCATTCACCAGCCACCAACCGTCCTATACACACGCAGCTTTCCTACCCTGTGGTGAGTGTATTTCCTAACCTGTGGTAAGTGTATTTCCTAACCTGTGGTGAGTGTATTTCTATCATAGTTTGTCGCTGTATGTCATACTATTGCGCTCCTACCTTAGTTTGTCACGCCTCCCACAGTCTATCACTGTCTCAGTCTATCACACCTCCCACACCTCCCACACCTCCCACACCTCCCACACCTCCCACACCTTACCACTGTCTTTCACACTCACACTTTTCTGACACCTTCGGTTGATTACCATACTCTGCCACACTATCCTACCACCCAGAGTATCACACACATATCTCCGTCTATAAGACGACCCACTCAACCCACAGTCTATCACACCTACCACCACAATCTATCACACCTACCACCACAGTCTATCACACCTTCCCATTAATGTTGGTAGAATTATCGACAATATGTTAGGTTAAGGAACACACGTGTAACCAATACGTTTATTGTGACAACGTTTCGTTCTCCAAGAGCTTCGTCAAACCGTTGCATGCAATACAGGAATTGATTCGTAAGGAACTGCGTCCTGACACTGGTATTAATTATAAGATGACCCGTCTGAGGATCTCAAAGGAGATGTCGATCTAATTCATTGTTATATGGATGCGATCAGGGGTCTTGCTGTAATGTCAGTACGTTCCACTCTCATCATTGTCTCTGGACCCTGTGTAGGGAAGGGTCTGGTAAATATGAAAATAAGAACATAGACTGTTTTGTCCATCATGCATATATTCACGAAGATCCTCACAATAGTTCTGAATGACTTCGTTTTCATCTGAGTCTATCAGATCGCATACGATATCGGTGAAGCACGTAATCGTCGACATCACTCTCGGACTTCAAGGCTGCAACGAAATTGCAATCCCATTCATTAATAACTGGGACAAATTCTGTGGCAAACATGATATGTATGCAAGGGATGGGCTACATCTCTGGGGCCGGAGTGGTTGCATTAATTAACTCGGTTGTGTAGGCCAAGGCTGACTTGCCTAGAACTTTAAACTGATAGATTATAGAGGTATGGGTGTGTGTGGGAAAACAATCAAGCTGCAGTACTAGGGTTGAAAACAGCAGATATTACCAAGATACCTCAGTGATATGTTTAAAAAACAATATTCAAAATAAAATTGCTAGTAATGTCAAAGAGAGGCTTCTTAGAACCCTACTAATAGTAGGAGTCTAAGAAATAAGATACATGAGCTAAGATTACTCGCAAGTGCAGGTAATATAGATATTATTGCTATAACAGAGACCTGGTTTAACCTGAAAGATAGAGAAATGCCTTCCGAGTGCAACATACAGGGTTATAAACTATTCCACACTGATAGGGTCAACAGGAAGGGTGGTGGAGTGGCGATGTATGTCAGAGATTAATGATGAGCTTGGGGAAAGCGAATATAAATCACTTAGTTTTAATATATCTTGGAATTATCCAAGTAACTGCAATCAAGTCTGTCCCAGACTTTTGCTTGGCCGATTTCATGGGACTGATATATATGACTGATATATCACCAGACCACGGTGGCCCGTGGTCTGGTGGCTCTCACTTCACACGGTGAGGTGTCCACGTTCGATTCCCGGCGAGGGTTGAACCATTAGGCGTGTTTCCTTGCACCGGTTGTCTATGTTTGCCTATCAGTAAAATGGGTACCTAGATGTCAGTCGACAGGTGTGGATCGCATCCCGAGACAAAACTTACCTAATTTGCCCGAAATGCTCTGCATAACAAGCGGCTTTTTATATAGTACTGTGTCATTGATGTCAGCTAGGCCTGTATACGTTGTAAATGTGATTGTAGAAATAAAGATATTATATTAGTACTATGGGTCAGGTAGGTGGTGATGGTTGCCAATATGACGTTTTCCAGAGCATAGTTCTAGCTGCCCAGACAAATTATGTTACTAGTAGGGAAATTATATCAAACAAAAATGATCCCAAATGGATAAATAGATTAAAATATCTCAATGGTCAAAAGAGAGGCATATATAGTCGTATCAAAAGAGGGGATGGGCAGTAAAGCAGTAGCAAAGAACTACAGACCAATAGCGCTAATGTCCCATATCATAAAAATCTTTGAAAGGGTTCTAAGAAGCAAGATCGCCACTCATCTAGATATCCATCAGTTACACAACCCAGGACAGCATGGGTTTAGAGCAGGTCGCTCCTGTCTGTCCCAACTACTGGACCATTACGACAAGGTCCTGGATACTCTAGAAGACAAACAGAATGCAGATGTTATATACACAGACTTTGCAAAAGCCTTTGACAAGTGTGACCATGGTGTAATAGCACACAAAATGCGTGATAAAGGAATAACACAAAGAGTAGTAGTCAACAGAGTAAAGTCTGAGGCAGCTACAGTGAAAAGCTCTAATCCACAAGGCACAGTACTTGATCCCATCTTGTTCCTCATCCTCATATCGGGCATAGACAGGGATATAAGCCACAGTGCCGTGTCTTCCTTTGCAGATGACACCCGAATCTGCATGACTGTCCACCATTGAAGACACTGCAAGACTCCAAGCAGACATCAACCAAATCTTTAAATGGGCTGCAGAAAACAATATGAAGTTCAATGATGAGAAATTTCAATTACTCCGATACGGAAAACGTGAGGAAATTAAAATCTCATCAGAGTATAAAACAAATTCCAACCACACAATAGAGCGAAAAACTAATGTCAAAGACCTAGGAGTGATCATGTCAGAGGATCTCACCTTCAAAGACCATAACACTGTAGCAATCGCATCTGCTAGAAAAATGACCGGATGGATAATGAGAACCTTCAAAACCAGGGATGCAAAGCCCATGTTGACACTTTTAGGACGCTTGTTCTATCTAGGCTGGAATATTGATGCACACTAACTGCACCTTTCAAGGCAGGTGAAATTGCTGACCTAGAAAAAGTGCAGAGAACCTTCACGGCACGCATAACTGCGATAAACCACCTCAATTACTGGGAACGCTTGAAGTTCCTAAACCTGTACTCCCTAGAACGCAGGAGGGAGAGATACATTATTATATACACGTGGAAAATTCTAGAGGATTAGTACCAAACTTGCACACGAGAGTCACTCCCTACGAAAGCAAAAGACTCAGCAGACGATGTAACATCCCCCAATGAAAAGCAGGGTGCCACTAGCACGTTGAGAGGCAACACAATACGTGTGAGGGCCCAAGACTGTTCAACTGCCTCCCAGCATGCATAAGGGGATTACCAATAGACCCTGGCTCTCTTCAAGCAGGCACTGGACAGACACCTAAAGTCGGTACCTGACCAGCCAGGCTGTGGTTCGTACGTTGGACTGCGTGCGGCCAGCAGTAACAGCCTGGTTGATCAGGCCCTGATCCACCATGAGGCCTGGTCACAGACCGGGCCGCGGGGGCGTTGACCCTCGGAACTCTCTCCAGGTCAGGTCCAGTTAAAGAGAAATAAAAAGGGAAAAAAGTAAAAAGGGATTATGAGGCTAAGGTTGCAAGGGATTCGAAAACTAACCCAAACGGGTTCTTTCAGGTATACAGAAGTAAGATTAGGGACATGCTAGGCCCACTTAAGAGTAACTCAGGTCGGATCACTGACAGTGATAAGGAAATGTGTGAACTTTTCAATACTTACTTCCTCTCAGTTTTTACTCAGGAAGATACTAGCGAAATTCCAGAAATAATAAATTATGTAGAACAGGACGATTATAAATTATGCACGATTAGGGTAACTTGTGACATGGTCCCCTGTGGTTTAGCGTTTCATTTTTATTATAATAATAATTGTGACATGGTCCTCAGACAAATAGAGAAATTAAAACCTAACAAATCCCCAGGCCCTGATGAACTGTTTGGCTAATATTTTCAATATATCACTTCAAATTGGCATAGTGCCTGATAAGTGGAAAATGGCGAATGTAATACCTATTTACAAAGCACGAGACAGGTTCTTAGCTTCGAACTATAAACCAATAAGCCTTACCTCCATGGTGGGAAAGTTTATGGAATCAATAATTGCCAAAGCAATTCGTAGCCATCTTGAAAGGCATAAATTGATTAATGAATCTCAACACGGTTTTACAAAGGGGCGTTCCTGTCTTACGAATTTACTAACTTTTTCACTAAGGTGTTTGAGGAGGTAGATCATGGTAATGAATATGATATTGTGTATATGGACTTCAGTATACACAGAGGCTATTGAGGAAAATTAAGGCACACGGAATAGGAGAATTTCCTGGGTAGAGGCATGGTTGACAAATAGGCAGCAAAGAGTTTGCATAAATGGGGAGAAATCAGACCCCTGTGTTCCACAGGGGTCAGTTTTGTGCCCCTTGTTGTTCACAAATTACATAAACGACATAGATGAGGGAATAAATAGGCTATTCATTCTAATATCCTCATTACAATAAATAGCCAATTTCATTCTAATGAGAACATTAAATCACTCCAGGAAGATTTGAATAGACTGAAGCAGTGGTAGGAGAAGTGGCAGATGCAGTTTGATATAGACAATCCAAAGTTCTAAACGTTGGATAGTAAAATAACCATGCTCAAGCACGCTTGCTGGAAGTCCAAGCCCCTCGCACACAAAGCCTCCTTTACCCCCTCCCTCCAACCTTTCACAGCCCGACCCCTACCCTGCCTTCCCTCCACTACAGATTTATACACTCAAAGTCATTCTATTTTCTTCCATTTTCTCTACAAGTCCAAACCATCTCAACAACCCCTCCTCAGCTCTCTGGATAAGAGTTTTGGTAATCCCACACCTCTTAGTCTCCAAACTACAGATTCTCTGCATTATATTTACACTGCACATTGCCCTCAGACATGACATCTGCACTGCCTCCAGCCTTCTCCTTGTTGCAACATTCACAACCCATGTCTAACACCCATACAAGAGCGTTGGTATAACTATACTCTCATACATTCTCCTCTTTGCTTTCATGGATAAAGTTCTCTGTCTCCACAAGCTCCTCAGTGCACCACTCACCTTTTTTCCTCAAATCTATGATTTACCTCATGACTCATCTTTCATAGACCCATCTGCTGACACATCCACTCCCAAATATCTGAATTCATTCACCTTCTCCATACTCTCTCCCTCCAAACTTATATCCAATCTTCCGTTACCTAAATTTTGGATATCCTCATCACCTTACTCTTTCCTATATTCACTTTTAATTTCCTTCTTTTACACACCCTACCAAACTCATCAACCAACCTCTCAAACTTCTCTTCTAAATCTCCCAAAAGCACAGTGTCATCAGTAAAGAGCAACTGTGACAACTCCCTCTTTGTGTTAGATTCTTAATCTTTTAACCCCACACCTTTTGCCAAGACCCGAGCATTCACTTCTCCTACAACTCCATCTATAAATATATTGAACAACCATGGTGACATAACACATCCTTGTCTAAGGCCTACTTTTACTGGGAAATAATCTCCCTCTCTCCTACATTCTCTAACCTCAGCCTCACTATCCTCGTGAAGACTCTTCACTTCTTTCAATAACCTACCTCCTATTCCATACATTTGCAACATCCGCCACATTATTCCCCTATCCACCCTATCATACGCCTTTTCCAAATCCATAAATGCCACAAAAGCCTCTTTACCCTTATCTAAATACTGTTCACCTATATGTTTCACTACAAACACTTGGTCTACACACCCCCCTACCTTTCTTAAAGCCCCCTTATTCATCTGCTATCCTGCTCTCCGTCTTACTCTTCATTCTTTCAATAATAACTCTACCATACACTTTACCAGGTATACTCAACAGACTTATTCCTCTATAATTTTTACACTCTCTTTTGTCTTTATACAAAAGAACTATTCATGTTTCTGCCAATCCCTAGGTACCTTACCTCTTCCATACATTTATTAAATAAAAAACTAACCACTCCAAAATTATATATCCCCACCTGCTTTTAACATTTCTATCTTTATCCTATCAATCCCAGCTGCTTTACCTCCTTTCATTCTACCCACTGCCCAACGCACTTCCCCCAAACTCACAACTGCTTCTTCCACACTCCTATAAGATGTTATTCCTCCTTGTCCTATTCACGAAATCACAACTTCCCTGTCTTCATCAACATTTAACAATTCCTCAAAATATTTCCTCCATCTTCCCGATACCTCTAACTCTCCTTTTAAAAACTCTCCTCTCCTATTTTTAACTAGCAAATCCATTCGTTCCCAAGGCTTTCTTAACTTATTAATCTTACTCCAAAACATTTTCTAAATAATGTTGATATTAATATTACTGATTGCGAACAGGATTTAGGAGTTCTGGTTAGCAGTAATCTAAAACCAAGACAACAGTGTTTTAATGTTCGCAATAAAGCGAACAGAATCCCAACTTCATAGCAAAGAAGTATAACTGATAGGAATCTTCAGTTGCTCTTCAACTCTATATATCTTCGGTTAGGTCTCTTTTAGATGCTGCTGCACAGTTCTGGCCATCGTATTACAGAATGTACAAAGGATGTACAAAGGATGACAAAGCTGATCCCATTTATCAGAAATCTTCTCTATGAGGATAGACTGAGGGCCCTGAATCTGCACTCTCTAGAAAGACGTAGAATTAGGGATGATATGATTGAGGTGTATAAATGGAAAACAGGAATAAATAAAGTGCATGAAAATAGCGAGCTAAACATATCTATCCAAGACAGGACTCGCAGGAATGCTTTGAAGTTGGAAAAATTGAGATTCAGGAAGGATATAGGAAAGCACTGGTTTGGTAATAGAGTTGTGGATGAGTGGAACAAACTCCCGAGTACCGTCATAGAAGCTAAAACATTGTGTAGTTTTAAAAATAAGTTTGATAAATATATGAGTGGGTGTGGGTGGGTGTGAGTTGAACCTGACTAGCTTGTGCTAGTGGACCTGGCTGGGTTGGCTAGGTGACTTGGATCTGCCTCGCATGAGCCAGTAGGCCTGCTGCTGTGTTTCTTATTTCTTACGTTCTTATGTTCCTCACTGGTGACTGTTGTGGAGCTAGAGTTGAAACATTAATTGTAATTTGTTTCTGTATCATGGGGCCCATCGGCTGCCATTGGTGGGAGCTTGAGCAAAAGTATTGCAAGATGGCTGAGCAATGGCGCCACCGCCTCGTCTGGTCGAGACTACTGCTCAGTGGTGAGGGCTCTGTTTGATGCTGGAGGCTGGACATCTGGGGTTTTCATTGCTGCCCTCACATGACAAAGCCGCAGTTCGGACATCGCGGTTCCGTAGCTTCACCTCTCTTCAGTTTACCCAAGTAGTCCTTGGTCGGGTAAGACCACACTACAGATGCAGTATATTTCCTTAGACACATCGGGCGCTGAAGTAGTTGTATCAAGTGGCAACTGAAACACCTTGAAGCTTCTGGATTGAACGTCCTAACCTATTATTTTCCCCCAGCAACCGAGATCCAATTGAGCCGGAAGAGGTCCTCTGTTGAAGACTGAGACACTTATGCAACATATGGGAATCTTTATTGAAGAAACGTTTCGCCACACAGTGGCTTCATCAGTCCAATACAAAGCAGAAAGGAGTAAGGAGACTGATTACCTCAAACTCCTCCTCTCCTTACACCTTTCTGCTTTGTATTGGACTGATGAAGCCACTTGGGCAACTTTCTTCAATAAAGAGTCCCACATGTTGCATAAGTGTCTCAATCTTCAACTTGCCGGTTTTAAACCATTTATCACAACAGGTCCTCTGTGTTGGATCAAGACCTGCCTCTTACGTACGTTGTCGTCCTTCTTGGCTCGGAGCCGATCAGTTTTCAGGATGTTTTTGTTACTGTGGATTGCATCAAGAGGCATTCCTAGCTGATAGCTCATCAATACGCCTTTTTTTCCCCTGCTCAGTGGATTTGAGTTCTGTGAGAACGAGTGGTGATTCGAGGTCGTTCACCTTCTGCAGTACCTCATAGGATTGTTTCGTGGAGTGAGAATAAACTCTCCTTTCAGGTTTGTGGATACTGATATCTTCAGGCCGTATTTTCTCTCAAGGTGAATTATAGCAGCATACTGAGTATCAAGGTGTCCTTTATTGATGAGTCTAAATTTGTTGCCTACGGATGGTTCAGCTTGACTGATCTGCAAGGAAACACTGTGCCTTCCCTTGGACTTTGAAGATCGTACTTCCTGCCAACCTTCGCCATACAGTATTTCTGTTGCTGGGAAGGGCATTTCCTCATTCATACCTATCTCACTGGCCAGGCTGATTTCACTTGTATCGCTGTCCCAAGAGCCAAGGGAGTCCAGTTTTAGGTATAACGGTTGAGTCCTTGGAACATCGTCATATCGTCCTTTCGGAAGAAGCCATGAGGTTCTGTGTGGGGATGAGTCACGAATACAGGGGCTGAGCAGGTATATATATATATATATATATATATATATATATATATATATATATATATATATATATATATATATATATATATATGGTACAAGTGTTATATTAATAGACAGAATACATTGACAGAAAAAACAAACATGAACATGATTACATTGGTACAATATATCAAAGATTATGAATCTCTTCCAGCTCCTCCGAAGCCGGACACGAGCCCAGTATGCAGCATGCATTTGCCCTCTGGATGGCCACGCTGAGGCGCTGGAACATGAAAGTGGCTGCCCTTGGGTCCCTGGTGGTGTCGATGAGTCTGGGACCCAATACTTTAAGGAAACGTGTTGCATTTTCCCTATGATTCCAAGGTCTCTGATCCCAATGGGACATATTGGTACTGTTGGCTTATGTCCCTGTACTTGCCGATCTTGTACACCTACCTGTGGTCAGCAGCTCCTCTCTGTCGCCTGACACTGTGATGGATGTAGGTGTCAGCCAGTGTCGACACACAGGTATAGTCCCATGCTAAAAGCTTGCCATTCTTCCAAGGATAGATGATGATCCCGTCGGGGCAGTTTGCTGGGTTGTGGGTATTGTTGGCTGCTAGTGATCGAGGCTCTCTCTCGGCTGGGCATCCAGCTGTAGCAAGGGTTATCTTTATGATGTCGTTGACTTCACTGTGTCTTGCATGCCAGCCCTTGGTTTTGGAACAGTTAAGACCATGTAGACCATATTGGTCGGCTTGCGCATCAACGCAAATACACGTATATTCCGTGTGAATTGGGGCAGCAAGGCGCAGAGCCACTGCAATACGGAGGGTCTTAGGGTCGAGGCGTGTTCCCATGGCCGAAATGGGAACTGTTTAGAGGATGTCTCCAGAGTGATGTGCACTCACAGCTAGGATATGGTCAGTCTCCCTGTCTGATGTTACAGCCCTAAGCATGTTGGCAAGTATCTTTTCAGTGATGGGGCCATCCCAGCTTGACTGTTTGTAGGCCAGTTCTGCACTAGGTTTTGGTGTTGGAGCAGCAAGAGTTTCCCATTCAGTGATGGCACTGGTGTAGCTAAGGTCCTGTATTCCTGCTGAATCACTGAGGTTGTCTGGAAGAATTTGTTTTATTAGCTCATTTGATGCTATGGAAGAGGATAAGAAAGCTGGTAGGTTAATCTGGGAAGATTTGCGTACTCCCAGCCCCCCAAGTCTAACTGGAAGTGAGGCTTGCAACCACTGTCCATCTTCATGGGAAAGATTCAATACACTCTCTAGCATGATCTTAAGGAGAGAGTCATATTCCTTGAGTTTCGGACTGCTGAAGGCTGGGGAGCATCTCAGGAAGTAAGTAAGTTTTGGGATTGACAGGCACCTGGTGAGTAGGTAGAAAGCATCATGTGTATCGATGTCTTTCATCCTGCCTTCCATCGTCCTGAGGTCTGAGATTTTTTTTTCCAGGACCAGATCGATAGCATGGGGTCCAAGAGGAGCACCAGGGATAGTTCTGTTGGCTGGATCAATGGCTCGTGCCCCTGGTAAAACAGCACTAATGTTCTGGATCATCTGTCGATTGTAGAAACTATTTCACATTTGATGGGGTTTAAAGATAGGCCCAGGCTCTCTCTCATGTCTTTAATTTTTCTGATGTCCCCTAGGAGAGATTCTGTAGTGCCAGCTAGGGTGCCATCATCCAAGAACCAGATATTGAGCTAACTGGACAGCGCTTCTGTGACTTCCTTGATGACTAGACAGAATAGAAAGGGGGCGAGAGGGTCCCCCTGTTGCACACCCTCACAAGAGTTAATTTCATGGTCCCAAACAATAGTTTAGAAGCCACACTATAACACGATTCTATGAAGGAATAGAGGGAAGGGAAGTGTCTAGAAACTGCTTGGAGAGCAGCATCCCTTCTGACTGAGTTGAAAGCATTGGCAGAGTCCAATTTGATCAAGGCTTTTTCATTAGACATGTTGTTGATGTATACTCGTGCTGCATGGGCAGCTGCTTCACAGTCTTGTTGAACACCAAAACCGAGCTGAGTTGGTTTCAACATTGAGGCAGCATCTTGACTCACCATTTGTACTGCAGCCTTGGCAACTAGGCGCCGAAGGGTGTTGCCCACTGCAATGGGCCTGATTCCTCCATCCTTTTTCCGGAGGGCACACAGTGAGGCACCAAATAAAATGGGTCTAATGGCCTCTGGGACACTGCCAGCCAGGCACACATTGGAAAATTTGATGAGTTCAGACAGCAACCTCTCTGAAACCTCACCAAGTAAGTGCTGGATTGAGCATTTGTTTTAAATGTTGTGGCCTTAAACCAGTGAAACCTCCTGCTGAGCCTTGTGGAAATGACATAGCAGCTTTATACACATCAGCGTCCTGTAAGGTTAAATAGTCTTCACCTGTTGCAATGTCATGGGGGTCAATGTTGGTACTGGGAGCCCTGGGTGGATGTTTGTCCTTCAGGGCTTGTGCTGTAATGACATCCTTAGGAGCGATGGTATCCTCACTGGTTATAAGCCTCAGTGCTCCAATAGTATTACCCTCTTCTATTTTTCTGCTAATTTGGGCCCTGATTTTTGAGGTGTCAGGTGTCCTGTTGTTGACATTTGCCCGACGGTTGTTTGACGCTCTGGAGGGGAGACGGACGAGGTTGTCATCTCTGGGAATGCATTTATTGCCCTAATAACAGATGTCCTAATAACAGATGTCCTAATAACAGATTGCCCTAATAACAGATGTCCTTGGTGGGACAGCCAAACAGGCATTGCCAAATAGCAGTAGGTTGTACCAGGATCCGTTGTTTGCAGGAGCATCGTTGACTTTCTTCAAGAGGTCAGCGAATTTGCTAGCAGCTTGATGGCGAGCTGCTTTGGGGATGTGTGTCAGCGTCCTGGTGGATGTTAATTTGATTGCAGATTTTAGGTCCTCTGTAGAGGTGAAGTCAGGGTAGCTGTCAGCTCTGTCTGCTGGGAGGGTCTGTTGGCTGTTCCCATTTGGAGCCCTCCTGGAGCCTAGACATCCAATGTGTGCACGGATGTTGCGAGTTAAGGGATTGAGTGCACATACCCTGTGGCACACTTGGCAGTTGCCTCGTGGACGGGTTCCACGGCGTTGGCTCTGCCGTGGAGATTCCTGGGACCCCTGCACTTCTTGTGACATTGTAGGGGTGGGAGGGCGCCATCTGTGGGGTGACGGGTGAAGGACAGCATGGGGGGTGGAGAGTAGGGAGCAGGAGTGTGAGTAATTGGTGGAGCACTAAACGGCAACACCGTTGGTCAGGTAGTCAGTAGGCCTAGACCAGGATGTGGGGAGGGGACCTGGGATGGTGGGCGATGGGAGCGGCACTATCTGTTCACTAAAGATGCACATAACTAACTTTTACTAATTGTTATACACTTATCATTCTATTTAGAAACAACCTCGCCATTTGGCACACTAATCACTGTGTTCTCACTGTGAACGGAGGTGTTCTGTTCATCATCCAATGACGAGTCCTGAGCGACCACTCCCACCCCCACCCCGGCCGAACAGAGGGTAAACAAACCTCCCCCACACCTCCGCTGGCAGGATCCCCTCAACACTACATCCACTACTCCCAACATGCACACTGCACTTTCACTGATACAGAAGCAACGGTCTGATGCAGAGGATTGTCACGACTCTGTAATCTCTGGTGGATACTCACGATGACGTCTGCTTAAACTGGCCCTTCCCACACATGTTGGTTCTTCGTTCACGCACAAAATGTATGGAGCACCACAAACTGGCTCCCTCCCTCCACGCCGGCAGGCGTATTATATATATATATATATATATATATATATATATATATATATATATATATATATATATATATATATATATATATATATTTATGTGTGTATGTGTGTGTGTGTGTGTGTGTATGTGTGTGTGTGTGTGTGTGTGTGTATGTGTGTGTGTGTGTGTGTGTGTGTGTGTGTGTGTTTGTGTGTGTGTGTACTCCTAATTGTACTCACCTAATTGTGGTTGCAGGGGTGGGGCTTGGCTCCTGGCCCTGCCTCCCCAACCACTAGGAGGTCCCCCCCCCCCCCTGCCCCATGGCTTTATCATACCTCGTCTTAAATCTATGTATGGTTTCCTGCCTCCACTACATCACTTGGGGACTATTCCACTTTTTTAATCTCTATTGCTGAAGAAATCTTCCTAACATCCCTTTGACTCATCTGGTCTTT
Source organism: Cherax destructor (assembly GCA_009830355.1). Taxonomy (NCBI): domain Eukaryota; kingdom Metazoa; phylum Arthropoda; class Malacostraca; order Decapoda; family Parastacidae; genus Cherax; species Cherax destructor. Next base: position 13,950 of record WNWK01045484.1, read on the forward strand.
AACTTCCCATTCTGACCTCTTGTTTCTTTTCCCCTTTTGGAACATCCTGTCTCTTCCACCTTATCTATTCCACGATATGTTTTACTCCCCTAATTGTGGTTGCAAGGATGGGGACCGGCTCCCCCCCCCCGGCCTCTTCCCTGTCCGCTACGGGGTCTCGGGGTTTCCCCTGCTCCTGGGCTTTATCATACCTTGTCTTAAAACTATGTAGGGTTTCCCCCCCCCTCCACTATATCTTTCCCTTTTCCCTTTTCCCTTTTTCCCCTTTTCTCTATGGCTGAAAAGGGGCCCCCCTAACATCCCTTTGACTCAGGGGGAGTCTTTTTTTTAAATTTTTTCCCCCCTTGTGTCTGTTTTCCCCTTTTGGAACATCCTGTCACTATCTACCTTGTTTTTCCCCCGCATTTTTTTTGTATGTCGTTATCATGTCTTCTCTAACCCTTCTGTCCTCCAGTGTTGTTAGTCCTTTTTCCCCCCAACCTTTTATGGGCAGTCCCCTGAGTTGTGGAACTAGCCTTGTCGCAAACCTTTGCACTTTTCTAATTTTTTTTACATGCAACCAGGGTGGGTTTTTCCCCCCTGGTGCTGCATACTTAGTATAAAATAAGAAAGGTGTACAGTGTCCTGAACGATTCCTTTTTTAAGGTAACGGAACGCTAATCTTAGGTTTGCCGGGCGCCCATATGCTGCCGGTTATCTGGTTGATTTTGTTTCCGGGGGACCTTTGGGGTTATCTCCCCCCCAAAGGGGGTTTTT
>WNWK01045485.1:0-14705 GCA_009830355.1 Cherax destructor
TGGAGGAGGTGAATGTATTCAGATATTTAGGAGTGGACGTGTCAGCAGATGGGTCTATGAAGGATGAAGTGAATCATAGAATTGATGAGGGTAAAAAGGTAAGTGGTGCACTTAGTGGTCTGTGGAGACAGAGAACTTTGTCTGTGGAAGCAAAGAGGGGAATGTATGAGAGTATAGTTATACCAACACTCTTATATGGGTGTGAAGCATGGGTGGTGAATGTTGCAACAAGGAGAAGGCTGTAGGCAATGGAGATGTCATGTCTGAGATCAATGTGTGGTGTGAATATAATGCAGCGAATTCGTAGTGTGGAAATTAGGAGGAGATGCGGGATTACCAAGACTATTATCCAGAGGGCTGAGGAGGTTGTTGGGGTGGTTTGGACATGTAGAGAGAATGGAACAAAGTAGAATGACTGAGTGTATAAATCTGTAGTGGAGGGAAGACGGGGTAGGGGTCGGCCTAGGAAAGGTTGGAGGGAGGGGGTAAAGGAGGTTTTGTGTGCGAGGGGCTTGGACTTCCAGCAAGCATGCATGAGCGTATTTGATAGGAGTGAATGGAGGCAAATGGTTTTTAATACTTGACGTGCTGTTGGAGTGGAAGCAAAGTAACATTTATGGAGGGTTTCAATGAAACCGGCAGGCCGGACTTGAGTGCTGGAGATGGGAAGTACAGTGCCTGCACTCTGAAGGAAGGATGTTAAATGTTGCATTTTTATAACTGTAGTGTAAGCATGCCTCTGGCAAGACAGTGATGGAGTGAATGATGATGAAAGTTTTTCTTTTTCGGGCCACCCTGCATTGGTGGAAAACGGCCGATGTGTTAAAAAAAAATAATAAAATAAAATTTTTGGGTGTCTGGAATGGAGTAATTGGATTTACATTATTTCTTATGGGAAATATTGCTTCCGTTTTCGTATGATTCGGTTTATCAGACTTTTTCAAACGGATTAATCACGAAAACCGAGGTTCCACTGTATGTAGATTTTTTTGTATGTAGTCTTTTGGTGCATGTGGTACAGTATGTTCATGTTTATTAGGTATAAATCAGTGAAGAAATTTATATTTTAAGATGATTTTTTTGTTTTTAGTATGGAGCATGACTCAAAATTGTAAACCAACCATAAAATGTTGTTGAAAATGTGACCTGCAAATTTCCTGAGTTTAAATCTCTTCTTTCTTACTGGCCCATGCTAGTCAGGTCCTCAAACCCAACCTTATTATTCATATATTTGTCCAACCTGTTTGTATTGCTATAACCAAAGTGTTAGCTGATTTGTTCCCTCAGCTAGAAGTTTGTTGCCAAACCAGTACCTTCCTGTATCATCTTATAAATGCTAATACAGTATTAATGAAGTAAGAGTGATATTTAAACATACTGTTTGGCCTCTTCAACATGAGCTTCAACAGAATTTTTTTCAATTCACCAATTGGGTATATTTGCATTTTTTAATTTGTGGGGCCTATAGGAATGTATCCATCACAAATTTGAACTGCATAATACTGTTGTAACTTTACTCACAAAATGTAAGTCAGAATGCTGTATGTCATGGTTATCTTGAGAAATGTGATGACAAAGTGCACATGGTGAGGTGACACAAGGGTGTTAATAGCATACTTTTAAAAGTCTAACGTAATTCTTACAAACAGAAAGAAAGCAATCTTAATTCATATGTAGTGCAACACTGTAAACCCAATAGCATTATGGTCAAGACTTTCTTGGAATAGGCATGTTTTTAAATAGATAGTAAAAGTTGGTGATGAAGGTAACAAAAGTCTAGGCAGTGTCACAGGGCTGTGGAGTTGGAGTCAGAGGTGCCATAAATAATGGAGTTGGAGTTGAAGGTTTTATGTGCTGACTCCACAGCCCTGTGACAACAACCTGCCTGAGGACAATGTAGTGGTAAAATTAGATTTCAAGAATGCATTTAATCTGAAAAAGATTTGGTATTAGCCAGGGCTGTGGAGTTGGAAGCAACTCTTGGGTTACTGGAGTCGGAGTTTGAGTCGGGAAAATGTAATTAAAGGAGTTGTAGTTGAAGGTGCCATAAATAAAGGAATCGGAGTCTAAGGTTTTATGTGCCGACTCCATGACCCTCGCAATGATACATTAAATTGAAGGTAGGAATATGAAGTTTTTTTTTTAACACAACAGCCGTCTTCCCACCAAGGCAGGGTGATCTGAAAAAGAAAAAAAAATGGTTTTCTTTTTCTATTTAGTACTTCATACAGGAGAAAGGGTTACTAGCCCCTTGTTCTCAGTATTTTAGTTCCCTCTTACAACACACATGGCTTACAGAGAAAGGATTCTTCTCCACTTTCCCATGGACCCCAATTCAAAACGATGCTAAAAACCACCTTCTCACCCAAAGCTAATTGCTCAATATCAAACATTCCCAACAAAGTAGAATAATCACTTAACGTAAAAACCTGACTAATCAATTGAATGTAAAACCTGTTATGAATATTACATACTTAGCTAATTATTTCCACAACACTTACATTATAATGACCACGTAAACTAACTGCAATGCAATTAATTGTTTTAAATTGTTATCTCACTCAATTAGTTGCATTGCTACAATTAATTGATATGTTCAACTTATATTCAAACTTTATAACTTAGATATGCAACTTTACTTATTTTATAAATTATCAACCATAACTTTTTACCATGTAGTCTAGAATTAAGTAGTCCTAAGAATGCCCGCAATGCACAGCATATTAGGGGCTTTTGGCATGTACATACATCTCATTAATAACTAAGTAATAACTATGTAATAACTATGTATAACTATGTCTACCATATATAATTGTACAATGTCTCAATAAAGTATTATTATTATTATTATGTAGATATTTTCTCCATGGGGAAGTGGAACAGAATTCTTCCTCCGTAAGCCATGCGTGTCGTAAGAGGCGACTAAAATGCTGGGAGCAAGGGGCTAGTAACCCCTTCTCCTGTATATATTACTAAATGTAAAATGGGAAACTTTCGTTTTTCATTTTGGGCCACCCCACTTCGGTGGGAAACGGCCGACGTGTTAAAAAAAAAATGTAGATATTTAGGAGTGACATGTTGGCAAATGGGTTTGTGAAAGACAAAGTGAACAATAAAATAGATGGAGAAAATGTATGTGGTTTGTTGAGGCATCTATGGAAAGAAAAGTTTATCTTAGGAGGCAGAAAAGGGAAATGTGCCAGAGTATAGTTGTACTAACATTTTATTAGGTGTGAGATATTCTGCATTAACTAGTTTGTTGCAAAAATTAATTGTTAAGTAAAAGGACACAATTGCAACTAATGTGACATTTTATTGTGGCAACGTTTCGCTCTCCAGGAGCTTTCTCAAGCCGTTACAAGCGATATATGGACACAGTTGGTATATATATACAGTGGTACCCCGGTTTACGATGGTCCCCAAACTCACCCTTTTATGTAAGTTTATTTTTTTAAATGCTTTTGTAAGTGTAATTTTGGGGGTCTAAAAGGACTAGTCTATTTTACAACATTTCTTAAGGAGATAAATTCGTTTGGTAATGGCACTTGAACAGCATTCTGGAATGAAAAAATATCGTAAACCGGGGTACCACTGTACTGTCAAGGTGAGGTGAAAAAACTAGTGGTGTTAGAAGTAGTAGTGATATAAGTAGTATTAGTAGTAGTACTAGTAGTAGTAGAAGTAATACAATAAGGTAGAACAATCAATATGCACATGAGTAAAGGTGATAAAACAAATACTTGGGTAGTATAACAATAGGTTAGACAAATATTTCTGCTGGAGGTTGAAATATAGAAGGCCAGTAGGAATGTTCCACATCTACGATGTGCTAAATTAGCAGGAGAGACTATGTGATGGTAGGGTTTACTGTTTTCAGGAGGATTCTTGCTAAGACTTCAGAGATGGTGAAGCTGCCTTTGTTTTGTTTAATTGTGTTAGAAACAGAGATAAGTGCTGATTCAAGGCATTTTCGCTCACGGAAATTAGTTTCTTTGATTACTAGTCGGGCGTCTTTGAATTTCATGAGATGATTGTTGGAATTTCGGTGTTGTACGCAGGCGTTGTTCAGGTTATCGTTTCTGCATGCATTCATGTGTTCATTGATGCGTGTCTCGAGGTTTCTTGCTGTTTCTCCTACATAAATTCTGTCGCAGCCTCCACAGGGTATAGTGTAGACCCCTGCGTTGACTGGTTCATGGTGCTTGGATTTAGTCCTGGTTAGATCCTTAATAGAAGTACTGGAAGCGATGGCGACTCTAGTGTTAGCTTGTGCAAATACTTTAGAAATGTTGGATGCAACCTGGCTGTTGGGAAGAATTATAACTTTGTTTGGAGTGGAGTTGACGCGTGGAGAATTAATGATCTGAAGAGCTCTTTTCTTGCAATCTTTGAGGCTGCGACAGAATTTATGTAGGAGAAACAGCAAGAAACCTCGAGACACGCATCAATGAACACATGAATGCATGCAGAAACGATAACCTGAACAACGCCTGCGTACAACACCGAAATTCCAACAATCATCTCATGAAATTCAAAGACGCCCGACTAGTAATCAAAGAAACTAATTTCCGTAGACGAAAATGCCTTGAATCAGCACTTATCTCTGTTTCTAACACAATTAAACAAAACAAAGGCAGCTTCACCATCTCTGAAGTCTTAGCAAGAATCCTCCTGAAAACAGTAAACCCTACCATCACATAGTCTCTCCTGCTAATTTAGCACATCGTAGATGTGGAACACTCCTACTGGCCTTCTATATTTCAACCTCCAGCAGAAATATTTGTCTAACCTATTGGTATACTACCCAAGTATTTGTTTTATCACCTTTTACTCATGTGCATATTGATTGTTCTACCTTATTGTATTACTTCTACTACTACTAGTACTACTACTAATACTACTTATATCACTACTACTTCTAACACCACTAGTTTTTTCACCTCACCTTGACAGTATATATATACCAACTGTGTCCATATATCGCTTGTAACGGCTTGAGAAAGCTCCTGGAGAGCGAAACGTTGCCACAATAAAATGTCACATTAGTTGCAATTATGTCCTTTTACTCAACATATTGTCGGTAATTCTACCAATATTATTACAAAAATGAATTGTCTTAAGTTTCTAGTGGCAACCTTCTATTCTGCCAAACAGCTGATGGCTGACAACTAGCTGCTTTAAAACATTAATCAGTGTTTTATCATGTGGGATCAAGTACATTACCTCACTCCACCTGTGTATCATGTTTTATTTTATAATACCACAAAATACAATCTAGTTTTTTCTACATTGATAACCCATGGTATGTAAGCACCTCTAAAAATTTCATCAAAATGCATTGCTTGATATGTTTGCTTGGTCATTAAATAGTACATACAGTATTCTTGAGTGGCAATGAATAACAAAAATGACAGTTTACTTACATCCTCTTTACATACAGTATACTGTATTTTTCTCTTACAGTAATTAAGAAAACAATGCAGTTTCATAATAAAAAATAATTTTGTGGGTCAATCCCCAGGACCATAACATGAATGGTTGAAGCAAGCCAATGCCTCTGTATACCTATTAACAATTTCACTATTCAGTTTAGCTACTGGTATATTCTTATGCATGTTTCTCTTGCAGACTCATGCTTCACTACCATATATACAATAGTGTTTTATACCTCTTTGTAACAGACTAATGCTCATGTTTTTCTTTGAGTTTTAAGTAATAATAGTCAAAAGTCATTCAAAAAATGTTAATGCTACATTTAGATACAAAGATAAAAATAACAAATTTTTCAGTGATAATATGAAAAGTTAAAAAAATTTATATGAAATTCTGTCAAACTAGAGCTTAATGTTTGCTTTTGCAATATGATATTTACAGGAAAAGCAGTGGCTTGTGCATGGTGGTAATCCACGTTGTTTGGACAGCAATCCTGGTAACAAAGAGATTTTTGTGTCAACGTGTAATCCGCAACTAGAGACACAAAAATGGAAATTTGAAAACTTTGATGCTGTACGTTTAGCTAAGTGGGACCAGGCAGGACCGGAATTGTAAAGGTAAAAATGGTAGCAGAAATCTTGGCATTCTTAACATGTTATTAATGCAGATTGTTTTTAATTTATTATAGCTAAATATTTTACATGTGAAAATAATGCCAAATTAAATTGTTTTTACAAGCACACTGGGACCATTTGATCTTAGATTGTAAGGTATAATGTTCCTTAAAGGTATTTAATATGACCAGTCTGATACAGATGTTATTTTATGTATATATGATATTTGCTCTTAATAGGGAAACCAGACTATAGCATAATAAATGCTTAAAGTTTGTGTTATATGTGCTGTACTATATTTGGTGCTCTTTTTACACAAGCATAATAGTTAATTAGCAGTTAAATGTTGTTGTAGTTTATAAAAAAAAAATTATTTTTAAACTCAGAGCTTAGGAAAAATGTACTACATAATATGAGCACGTGCTTGATAATTATTGACATTGCCTTGCACTAGAGTTTTTCCCCACAGTATAGGATATATTTTTAATTAAAAAACATTCCATAATTGCTTGTTTTACTCAGTATACCAGTAGAGACATGATGTCCCTGGCCTTGCCATTACCTATTTCAATAAGAACCTATTTCAATAAGGATGTGAGTGGTGTGCCAGAAAAAAACAACTTATCTGGTAGTTATAATGTAGCATCTATTAGGTGATTTTTCCCAGTATTTTAGAGGGAAAGTTTCATTGAATAAAAATTTAGATTTATTTTTGAAATGTTCTCAGACTAATGTAGCTAAATTTGTTCCTTTTGGAAAAAATCTTTTCTGCAGAGAATGAAACAGATTTTCTTCATCTAAAATGTATATTTGTAGAAAAAAAATCATATCCTTAAACAGGACATATGGCTAATATGGACTGGAAAAATATTATCATAAAACAAAATTGATGAAATCACCTAAGTGTACTACAAAGACATATTTAATACACTAGGAATCTTCAAATATATGTATGTTGATGATTTAAAAAAAAAAACTGATCATGGCATTTATTAACCCTTTGACTGTTTTGGTCGCATATATACGTCTTACAAGCCACCGTTTCGGACGTATATATACAGTCTCTCCTCACTTAACGACGGAGATAGGGACCCAAGACACCGTTGGTGAGCGAATTCGTCGCTAAACGAGGAGCATACTATACAGGTCTCCCTCCACATTTGTCCAATATCTTTTTAAAGTTACCCAAGGTCCTATCGAAGCTAAAACCTCGGGTAGTTTCAAATTTAGGTTGGATAAATACATAAGTGAGAGGGGTTGGATTTGAGTGGGACTTGCATGTGAGTTAATAGAATTATCAAAGCTTATTGCTTGGGTAGCATTTATTCTGTTAGTGGGTTGGATTTTTGAAGGACCTGTCTAGTATGGGCCAACTGGCCTATTGCAGTGTTCATCTTTTCTTATGTTCTTATGAGTGAGAGGGGTTGCATGTAAGTGGGACTTGCACATGAATAAATAGATTTTTTTTTTTTTCCCCCAACAAGTCGGCCGTCTCCCAGGGTGACCCAAAAAGAAAGAAAATCCCCAAAAAGAAAATACTTTCATCATCATTTAACACTTTCACCACACTCATACATAATCACTGTCTTTGCAGAGGAGCTCAGATACGACAGCTGAGAATAGTCCCTCCCAGCTGTCACTATCCCAGACCCCTCCTTTAAAGTGCAGGCATTGTACTTCCCATTTCCAGGACTCAAGTCCAACTAAATCAATTAACTGGTTTCCCTGAATCCCTTCACAAAATGTTACCCTGCTCACACTCCAACAGATCGTCATGTCCCAAAAACCATTCGTCTCCATTCACTCCTATCTAACACGCTCACACATGCTTGCTGGAAGTCCAAGCCCCAAAGCTTATTGCTTGGGTAGCATTTATTCTGTTAGTGGGTTGGATTTGTGAAGGACCTGCCAAGTATAGGCCAACAGGCCTACTACAGTGTTTCTCCTTTCTTACATAAGAAAGGAGGAACACTGCAGCAGGCCTATTGGCCCATACTAGGCAGGTCCTTCACAATCCATCCCACTAGCAGAATATTTGCCCACCCCAATTTTCAATGCTACCCAAGTAATAAGCTTTGATAATTCTATTTATTCACGTGCTAAAACCTTGGGTAGTTTAAAATTTGGGTTGGATAAATATATGTGAAGACGTGTCTTGTGTGCTCAGTGAAGACGTGTCTTGTGTGCTCTCTGTGAATCTGAACAAGATGTCCTCTCTTGAGCTACTCTACCAGCAGCTGAAGGAAGAACTGAGGGTAGCTAAGCTTGAGATACAGCGACTGACTGAGGAAAACAAGAGGATTCGTAGTAATCCTCCTGTTGAGAATCCTCAAGCCAAGAAAGGAACCTGGACAGTGGCCGGAATGCATGGGACAAAGTTAAAGATCAAGAGGATGGATGGAGAGGTAGAATTAACGAAGAACCAGAAACCTGTTGTGGAAACATCGAACCGATTCTCCGTGTTACCCGATGAATGTGAGTCGACTACAGGGAACATCACGAACGACACCAAGGAAGGTAAGAACATTGTTCTTGTTGGGGATAGTCAAATTAGGTATATGGATAGGGCCTTCTGCTTGAAAGAGAGAAGTAGGAGACAGAGGGTTTGCTTTCCTGGGGCTGGGATGGAGGATATTGTTAGCCGTCTGGACGACATCATGAGAGGTAATGGGAGCAATCCTATTATCTGTCTCAGTGCTGGAGGCAACGATGTTGGCAGACGTAGGAGTGAGGACCTGACTAGCAGGTATAGGTCAGCAATAGACATAATTAGGAAGAAGGGTGGGAACCCTGTCATATGTGGTATTTTGCCAAGGAGAGGAGTTGGAGATGAATGGCTGTCCAGGGCAATTGGTGTCAATTGCTGGCTGGACAAACACTGTAAGGATAATGCAGTACCATTCATTTGCAACTGGGACCACTTCTATGGCCGAAATGACATGTATGCCAGGGATGGGGTTCACTTATCCAGGGCAGGTGTGGATTTTCTTGCTAGCTCAGTTGAGGGTGTTGTTAGGACTTTAAACTAGGATTAGTTAGAGGTATGGGTTTAGAAATGGAAAATAATGAATGTCGAAATATAGATCTAGGCTTTGATATAAAAATCTTAACAATAACAAGGACAGAAATAGGTATAGTGGTAAAACAGAATGGAGCAGGAAGGGTAAAGAGAAAGGAGGGTCTTTAAAAGTGTATTATACAAATAGTCGTAGTGCTAGGAATAAGATGGACGATTTGAGATTATTTGCAAATGCAGGTAACATTGATGTATTTGCCATAACTGAGACGTGGTTCAATACGAAAATAGGGACATGCCTGCTGAATGTCATATACAGGGTTTTAAATTGTTCCAAGTAGACAGAAGTTTCGGGAAGGGGGTGGAGTGGCACTGTATGTCCGAGATCGCTTGAACTGTTGCATAAAAAGGGAATAAAGTCTGAAATAACACATACAGAGTCTGTCTGGATAGAATTTTCAGAGGGGCATGAAAAATTGATTTTAGGTGTGATATACCGTCCCCAAACTTAGATAGGGACCAAGGAGACTACTATGGGAGGAAATTGTTAAGGCCACAATGCACGATAACGTAGTTATTCTGGGTGACTTCAACTTTAGTCAAATTGATTGGAATTTTTGACTGGGAATTTAGAATCTAACGACTTCTTAGATGTAGTTCAAGATTGTTTTTTGAAGCAGTTTGTGACAGAACCTACAAGGGAAATAACCTGCTTGACTTAGTTCTGGCAAACAAGGAAACCCTTGTTAATAATTTAGAAATTACAGAGGAACTCGGCGCAAGCGACCACAAATCAATTACCTTTGGCATTGAATGGAAGTTTCATAGTACGAATAACTCAGTAACGGTCCCAGATTTCGCTTAGCAGATTACAATGGACTTAGAGAACACTTATCATCTGTGGACTGGGGTAATGAAGATAGCTATCAATATGACAGTTTTCTGAACACTATACATGCTGCCCAAATAACATTTATCCCATATAAAGAAATTAGATCGAATAGAAATGACCCAAAATGGATGAATAATAGGCTCAAATATCTTTTAGGGCAGAAGAAAGGAGTTTATAGGCGTATCAAAAGAGGTGAGGGTCATCTTATGAGTCGGTATATTGACATTAAGAGGGACGTTAAAAGGGATAAGAAAAGCTAAACGGACTACGAAATTAAAGTTGCTAGGGATTCAAAACTAACCCAAAAGTTTTTTCAGGTGTATAGAACAAAAGTTAGAGATAAGATAGGTCCCCTTAAAAATAATTATGGGTATCTTACTGACAAAGAGAATGAAATGTGCTCTATTTTTAATAATTATTTTCTCTCGGTTTTCACTCAGGAAGACATTAATAATATCCCAAGAATTAGGTATTTTAGTGGGCCTGAAGAAGATAAATTATGTAGTATCACAGTCACTAGCGAAAAGGTTATCAAACAGATAGACCGTTTGAAGCAAAATAAATCGCCAGGCCCTGATGAGCTTTTTCAAGGGTTCTTAAGGAATGCAAAATAGAACTCTGTGAACCCTTAACTAACATTTTTAACCTATCTCTTCAAACAGGTGTAGTGCCGGATACGTGGAAGATGGCTAATGTAATTCCTATTTTTAAAGCAGGGGACAAGTCGTTACCATCAAATTACCGCCCAATAAGTCTAACATCAATTGTAGGCAAATTACTAGAGTCGATTATAGCTGATAACATAAGAAGCCATCTCGATAGGCATAATTTGATTAATGATACTCAGCATGGATTCACCAGGGCGTTCCTGCCTAACTAATTTGTTAACTTTTTCAGTGGGGCTTTTGAGGCAGTTGATAATGATAAAGAATTCGATATCGTTTATTTGGATTTTAGTAAGGCTTTTGATAGAGTACCACATCAGAGACTGTTAAAGAAAGTGGCTGCTCATGGCATTGGGGAAAAGTGTTGTCATGGATCGAGTCATGGCTCACCAATAGGAAGCAGAGGGTGTGCATAAATGGGGTTAAATCGGAGTGGGATCTGTAACAAGTGGCGTTCCTCAGGGATCGGTTTTGGGCCCGTTGTTGTTTATAATATATATAAATGACCTTGACAGGGAATTTCTAGTGATATGAGCAAATTCGCTGATGACACGAAGATAGGTAGGATAATCGATTCAGACGTAGATGTCAGTGAACTACAGGAGGATTTAGACAAACTCAATTCCTGGTCAGAAAAATGGCAGATGCAGTTCAATGTAGATAAATGCAAAGTTCTAAAGCTCGGGAGTGTCCATAACCCAAGCACTTATAAGTTAAATAACGTAGAACTTAGCCATACAGATTAGAGAAGGACTTGGGGTGATGGTAAGCAGCAACCTTAAACCAAGACAGCAATGCCTAAGCGTACGTAATAAGGCAAATAGATTACTGGGATTTATATCAAGAAGTGTTAGCAACAGAAGTCCAGACGTTATATTACAGCTTTATACATCATTAGTAAGGCCTCACCTAGATTACGCAGCTCAGTTCTGGTCTCCATATTACAGAATGGACATAAATTGTAGAAAACATTCAGCGTAGAATGACTAAATTAATACATAGCATTAGAAATCTTCCTTACGAAGAAAGATTGAAGACCCTTAAATTACATTCACTTGTAAGACGTAGAATGAGGGAGACATGATCGAGGTATACAAGTGGAAAATGGGTATTAACAAAGGGATATAAATAAGGTCTTGAGGGTATCTCTCCAAGAGAGAACCCGCAATAATGGATTCAAGTTAGATAAGTTTAGATTTAGAAAGGATATAGGAAAGTATTGGTTTGGAAATAGGGTAGTTGATGAATGGAACAGTCTGCCTAGTAGGTTATTGAAGCAAGGACCTTGGGTAGTTTTAAATTTAGGTTGGATAAATTCATGAGTGAAAGGGGTTGGATTTGAGTGGAATTGCACATGAGTAAATAAAATTATCAAAGCTTATTTTTGGGTAGCATTGAAAATTAGGTTGAACAAATATTCTGTTGGTGGATGGAATGTGAAGGACCTGCCTAGAATGGGCCAACAGGCCTGCTGCAGTGTTCCTCCTTTCTTATGTTCTTAGAGTGAGAGGGGTTGGATTTATATCAAGAAGTGTTAGCAACAGGGAAATCCAGACGTTATATTACAGCTTTATACATCATTAGTGGCCTTTACCTAGATTACGCAGCTCAGTTCTGGTCTCCATATTACAGAATGGACATAAATTGCTAGGAAAAACATTCAGCCAGAATAAAATTCCTGCACCACAGTGCATAATGAGGAAAAAAACTGAACGTATTTTTGGTTTAAACAGCGACTTTGCAGTCTATTTTCGTATGGTATTTATGCTTGTATTCTCGTTTTCTTAGTCTCATTTGATAGAATAGATGATATATTACAGAAATAGAGATAATTTTGACTGGTTTCACGATGATAAGTACCTTGAAACTGAGCGCAAAGTAGCAAAATGTTCGATTTTGGCCGATGTTCAAGAGTAAACAAATCACACCATGCGTCCAATACACATCAACTGGAGAGTCTAATATTCTTGCACAAGTGCGCTGATATTATTTATACCATTTTTACAATGATGCAGTTGTATACATAACACTAAATCTTCTATTTTTGTGAGAATAAAAATTCAAAATGGAAAGCAAAAGTAATGTAAGAGGGGCCTGGAGACGTGACTAATGAACAGAGATGTTATTTTAGTCAGGAATGTCTGCCTTGTTTATTATGGACCCTATTTTGAAATTGGCATCGTTTGAAATTTGTGTGAAATTGGCCAAATTGCCATTTTCTGACCACTATTTTGGGTAGTTGAAATTGGTAAATAGGCGGTTTCCTGTACTCAATCGATAGAAGAAATGGAGTTCTAGCGAAATAGCTATAATTTTAGTAGACTGAAACATTGGAATTTGCCGAAAATAGGGCTCAAGTGGGCGAAATGCCGATGCGTAAATGTCATGGATACCGCTAACTTGGCGAAAGCATAATTCCGTTAGTTTTCGATCAATTCATAATTTCTGTGGCGTTATGATCGGAAAAAGATTCTCTATCATGTCATAAGAAAAAAAAAATTTTTTTTTTTTTAAATTCGTGGACCCTGAGAACGAGTTCAGAGAGACCCCTTGGACCCCAAAGGGTTAAAGTTGGCTGGAAAACCGACTAAAAACAAAAACTGTCAAGTGTATCTTATGCTGCTAGTTTATTCAACTGCTACCTAACTACTGTAATCTAATCTACTTTATTATGTAAAAATCCATTCATGCAGAAATGTCAGGCAAAACTTGTGTATTATTTTTTTTTTTTTATTAACACATCAGCGATTCCCACCAAGGCAGGGTGGCCCGAAAAAGAAAAACTTTCATCATTCACTCCATCACTGTCTTGCAGAGGGGTGCTTTACACTACAGTTATAAAACTGTATTATAATCCTTATTAAAATATTTGTCCCTGTCCTTCGTGTTAGTGTGACTTTGTAAATGGTCCAAGTCGGACCGAAAGCGTCTCGAAAGCTCCTCTCCTTTTATATGTGCGGGTTGTGTGTGTATTGTTCCAGTCACGGTATTGTGCCTTTTTTTTTGTTATTTGTACTAGAATTTGTACTTAGTTCATAAGTACAAGTTATAGTCTGCCCAAAATGCAGTGTGCAAGATGTGACTTTCCTTAAAATGTACAAAAAAGATGTGATCTCTGAGCTGACTGAACATCCTGTAATTCTGGGAAATAAACTCTGACTCTGAGTTCTAAGATTAGTTATTAAAAATATACTTCGCACTATTTCTTTCAACAAACCTGGCCATATCCAACCGAGGCAGGTGGCCCAAAAAAAAAACAAAAGTTTCTCTTTTTTAAATTTAGTAAATAAAGGAGGAGGAGTTACAGCCCTTTCTCCCGGCATTTTGCCGACTCTTACGGCACGCATGGCTTTCGGAGGAAGAATTCTGTTCCACTTCCCATGGAGATAAGAGGAAATAAACAAGAACAAGAACTAGTAAGAAGATAGAAGAAACCAGAGGGGTGTGTATATATATTTGTACATGTATGTGTAGTGTGACCTAAGTGTAAGTAAAAGTAGCAAGAAGTACCTGAAGTCTTGCATGTTTATGACAGAAAAAAGACACCAGCAATCCTACCATCATGTCTGCACATTAGTTATATTTTATGTTTAGACCAAAGCTGAAATCTGGCTTTGGCCCTCCCAATAAGCTAGGAGATAAAAAATATCATACAAGAAGTATTGTTTATAAAGGGTGTACAGTAAATTTATTACCTGTTAATTTGCTGCAAAGCTTCACAACCCGCTTAACCCTTTCACTGTACAACCCTGCACAGAAACTTGCCCCAGTGTTGAAGAATTTTAAAAAAAATTATTTTTTCATGAAATGATAAGAATCTTTTCCCAATGGTAATGACACCAAAAGTACGAAATTTGATGGAAAACTTATGGAATTACGTTCTCGTGAAGTTAGCGATCTCGGGGATATATACACATCAGCGATTTCACCCACTTTGATCCCTATTTTCGCCAATTCCATTGTTGAAGTCGACCAAACTCATAGCTATTTCACTAGAACTCCATTTGTACTATCGACTGAGTACAAGAAACCGCCCATTTACTGATTTCAACTACCCAATAAAATGGTCGAAATTGGCAATTTGG
>WNWK01045486.1:0-14704 GCA_009830355.1 Cherax destructor
TCACTCTCAAGTGTTCTTATTCACTCTCAAGTGTTCATATTCACTCTCAAGTGTTCATATTCACTCTCAAGTGTTCTTATTCACTCTCAAGTGTTCTTATTCACTCTCAAGTGTTCATATTCACTCTCAAGTGTTCATATTCACTCTCAAGTGTTCTTATTCACTCTCAAGTGTTCTTATTCACTCTCAAGTGTTCATATTCACTCTCAAGTGTTCATATTCACTCTCAAGTGTTCATAATATAATAATAATATTTTTATTTCGATGCATGATACAAGTGTACACTGTTATTGGTAGTTACAATTATAAAACTGTAATGCAAGGAGAGCCACTGGCATGCCATGGCATTAGGGGCAGTTTATTCTAGAGACTTATTCACTAAGTACTTAATGCTAAAGAAATTGATTGAGTTTATTCTAGTTCTGTATTATTTTAAATTACAATATGATTATACATACTATTAAAAGACAATACTAGAGAAATTGGTTGAGTTTAATCTAGTTGTATATTTTATTTCAAGTTACAATATGTAGATGCTATACTAGTATAATAACAATACTAGAAAAATTTATTGAGTTTCTTCTAGTTATATATTTTATTTCAAATTAACAAAACGATGATACTATAATATTTTAAATGACAATATGATGATATGAGATTGCAACAAGTGTTAAGGAGGATGACATATAAAATTGAGATTATCTTAAGTAAAATAACAATCCAAAACGCTACTCATCAATCCTTACTAGCCTGATAAGAAGGTCCAAAAAATTGTATTATGAGAACAGACTCCAGACCGTAAAAGGTGATATGAAAAAGACCTGGAAAACCCTATCTACAATTCTAGGAAATAAAAAGATATCCACGAACAATACCATCAAATTATCAAAAACAGACGAACCCCTACTCTCACCAATTGAGACAGCAAACAGACTTAATGTTTTCTTCTCCACCATAGGAAAGAATCTAGCGAGTAGGATCCCAAGCTCGAACACTCGTCCAACAGACTACCTCACCAACACCTACCCAGATACACTATTCCTAGCTCCTACCAACTCAATTGAAGTCTCACACATAATCAACACCCTTAAAAACAAAGCAGGAGACATAAACAGCTTACCACCCTTTATGTACAAAAAAGCTACACATGTACTGTCACCAATTATAGCAGCATTATTCAATAAATCCATTGAATCTTCAACCTTCCCATCAATTCTCAAAATAGCTAGGGTCACCCCGATCCACAAAGGAGGTGACCAAACTGACTTGAACAATTACAGACCAATCTCAAATTTACCACTGCTTTCTAAAATCTTCGAAAAATTAATTCATAAACAGATCTATTCCTACCTCGTCTCACACAATGTACTAAACCCCTGTCAATTTGGATTCAGGACCAACAAGAGCACAAACGATGCTATAACACACATGTTAGAGTTAATATACACCGCACTTGAGAAGAAAGAGGTTCCGCTGGGAATCTTCATAGACCTACGCAAAGCATTTGATACAGTCGACCATGATTTATTGCTCACAAAACTAGCGCACTATGGTATTAGGGGCACCCCTCAACTACCTAAAGTCGTACCTTAGCAACAGAAGTCAGTACGTGAACACAAATGGAGAGAACTCTTCCACACAACAAATTACAGTCGGTGCCCCTCAAGGTAGTGTCCTGGGGCCACTCCTATTCCTCATTTACATAAATGACCTACCGAATGCATCACAACTACTCAAACCCATTTTGTTTGCAGATGACACAACATATGTCTTCTCTCACCCAAATCCAGTCGTACTAGCCAACACAGTTAATGCCGAATTACAGAAAATATCAACATGGATGATGACAAATAAGCTTACTCTCAATACGGACAAGACCTACTACATTCAGTTTGGAAACAAAGCTACAAATGTTCCACTTAACATAACGCTAAATGGTTCACCCATCACAAGGCTCACAGAGGGAAAATTCCTAGGAATCCACCTTGACAGTAGTCTTAAATTCCAAACACACATACAACAAATTTCCAAGAAAATCTCAAGGACAGTAGGTATATTATCTAAGATACGCTATTATGTGCCTCAACCAGCTCTCATTGCACTATATCATTCTCTTATCTACCCTTATCTCACCTATGGAATCTGTGCATGGGGCTCAACAACATTAAATCACCTTAGACCACTCATAACCCAGCAAAAGGCTGCAGTCAGGATGATAACAAATTCCCACTCTAGACAGCATACTCCACCTATATTCAGAACCTTAAAACTACTCACCATAAAAAATATTCATACCTATTCATGTGCCTTCTACATACATAAAACTCTACATGCTAATATTAACCCTGCGCTCAGAATTCTCCTCAACAACTTTAATAGGTCCCACGAACATGACACAAGACACAGATCACTATTTGACATACCCCGAGTCCATACTAACCAATGTAAAAATTCTATGCACATAAAGGGCCCCAAAATCTGGAATTCATTACCAGTAAATATCAAGTTAACCTTGTCGGAAAATCAATTCAAGACTCTTCTCAAAGTCACCTACTCACCCTATACTAAATACTCATACTGTAACAAACTTCCAAACCCAATATTATTTTACTTAAGAAGATCTCATTTTGATATGTTCATCCTCCTTAACACTTGTTGCAATCTCATATCATCATATTGTCATTTAAAATCTTATAGTATCATCATTTTCTTAATTTGAAATAAAATATATACCTAGATGAAACTCTAAAAACTATTTCTAGTATTGTTATTATACTAGTATAGCATCAACATACTGTAATTTGAAATAAATTCTACAACTAGATTAAATTCAACCAAATTCTCTTGTATTGTCTTTAAATAGTATGTATAACCATTTAATAATTTAAATAATATAGAACTAGAATAAACTCAATCAATTTCTTTAGCATTAAGTACTTAGTGAATAAGTCTCTAGAATAAACTGCCCCTAATGCCATGGCATGCCAGTGGCTCTCCTTGCATTACAGTTTTATAATTGTATTATATTTGTAACTACCAATAACATTGTACACTTGTAACATGCATTGAAATAAAAATTATTATTATTATTATTATTAGTAGGTGATTTTTGAGAAGAGTCTTGAATTGATTTTCCGACAAGGTTAACTTGATATTTACTGGTAATGAATTCCAGATTCTGGGGCCCTTTATGTGCATAGAATTTTTACATTGGTTAGTATGGACTCTGGGTATGTCAAATAGTGATCTGTGTCTTGTGTCATGTTCGTGGGACCTATTAAAGTTGTTGAGGAGAATTTTGAGCGGAGGGTTGATATTAGCATGTAGAGTTTTATGTATGTAGAAGGCACATGAATAGGTATGAATATTTTTTATGGTGAGTAGTTTTAAGGTTCTGAATATAGGTGGAGTATGCTGTCTAGAGTGGGAATTTGTTATCATCCTGACTGCAACCTTTTGCTGGGTTATGAGTGGTCTAAGGTGATTTAATGTTGTTGAGCCCCATGCACAGATTCCATAGGTGAGATAAGGGTAGATAAGAGAATGATATAGTGCAATGAGAGCTGGTTGAGGCACATAATAACGTATCTTAGATAATATACCTACTGTCTTTGAGATTTTCTTGGAAATTTGTTGTATGTGTGTTTGGAATTTAAGACTACTGTCAAGGTGGATTCCTAGGAATTTTCCCTCTGTGAGTCTTGTGATGGGTGAACCATTTAGCGTTATGTTAAGTGGAACATTTGTGGCTTTGTTTCCAAACTGAATGAAGTAGGTCTTGTCAGTATTGAGAGTAAGCTTATTTGTCATCATCCATGTTGATATTTTCTGCAATTCGGCATTAACTGTGTTGGCTAGTATGACTGGATTTGGGTGTCATCTGCAAATAAAATGGGTTTGAGTAGTTGTGATGCATTCGGTAGGTCGTTTATGTAAATGAGGAATAGGAGTGGCCCCAGAACACTACCTTGAGGGACACCGACTGTAATTTGTTGTGTGGAAGAGTTCTCTCCATATGTGTACACGTACTGGCTTCTGTTGCTAAGGTACGACTTTAGGTAGTTGAGGGGGTGCCCCCTAATACCATAGTGTGCTAATTTTGTGAGCAATAAATCATAGTCGACTGTATCAAATGCTTTGCATAGGTCTATGAAGATTCCCAGCGGAACTTCTTTCTTCTCAAGTGCGGTGTATATTAACTCTAACATAGATGTTGATGGCTAAACAACTTTAAGCTAGTTTTGCGTACTAGTGTTGCGGACTAAAGTGTTGTGGACTGAAGTGTTGCGGACTAAAGTGTTGTGGACTGAAGTGTTGTGGACTAAAGTGTTTTACACTGAAGTGTTGCGGACTAAAGTGTTGTGGACTGAAGTGTTGCGGACTAAAGTGTTGCAGACTAAAGTGTTGTGGTCTGAAGTGTTGCGGACTAAAGTGTTGTGGACTGGGGTGTTGCAGACTAAAGTGTTGTGGACTGAAGTGTTGCAGACTAAAGTGTTGTGGACTGAAGTGTTGCGGACTAAAGTTTTGTGGACTAAAGTGTTGTGGACTGAAGTGTTGCGGACTAAAGTGTTGCGGACTAAAGTGTTGTGGACTGAAGTGTTGCGGACTAAAGTGTTGTGGACTAAAGTGTTGTGGACACAACAATGTTGCAGAAAAACTGCAGAAGCAAGTGTGGTCAAAAATGTTGCGGACAAGTGTTGCTTGCAAATGTATTCTTCTAAAAGTGTTTCTAAACAAAGTGATTTTACCAAAAGTGATTTTCGCGGAAAGTGATTTTCGCGGAAAGTGATTTTCGCGGAAAGTGATTTTCGCTAAAAGTGATTTTCGTGGAAAGTTATTTTCGCGGAAAGTTATTTTCGCAGAAAGTTATTTTCGCGGAAAGTTATTTTCGCGGAAAGTTATTTTCTAGCAAAGTTTTTCAAATAAGTGTTTGAGAAAATAGTTATTTTTGTCAAGGGTTTCAAATAAACATTTCTAACCAAAGTTATTATAACAAAAAGTTTCTAACAAAAGTATTTTTCACAAAAATACTTTTAACAAGAGTCTCTAACAATGATGCAGTAGACAGAAGTCAACCACAGCACCAGCTGCGCCTCAGCACCAGCTGACAGAAGTCAACCACAGCACCAGCTGCGCCTCAGCACCAGCTGACAGAAGTCAACCACAGCACCAGCTGCGCCTCAGCACCAGCTGACAGAAGTCAACCACAGCACCAGCTGCGCCTCAGCACCAGCTGACAGAAGTCAACCACAGCACCAGCTGTGCCTCAGCACCAGCTGACAGAAGTCAACCACAGCACCAGCTGCGCCTCAGCACCAGCTGACAGAAGTCAACCACAGCACCAGCTGCGCCTCAGCACCAGCTGTGCCTCAGCACCATCTGGAACCTGGCACCACTTGATCCTAGCACCACCAGGTCCTAGCACCACCTGGTCCCTAGCACCATCTGGTCCTAGCACCACCTGGTCCCTACCACCATCTGGTCCTAGCACAACCTGGTCTCTAGCACCACCTGGTCCCTAGCACCATCTGGTCCCTAGCACAATCTGGTCCTAGCACCACCAGGTCCTAGCACCACCTGGTCCCTAGCACCATCTGGTCCTAGCACCACCTGGTCCCCAGCACCATCTAGGACCTGGCACCACCTGGTCCCTAGCATAACCTGGTCCCTAGCACCATCTAGGACCTGGCACCACCTGGTCCCTAGCACCATCTGGTCCTAACACCACCAGGTCCTAGCACCACCGGGTCCCTAGCACCACCTGGTCCATAGCACCATCTGGTCCTAGCACCACCTGGTCCCTAGCACCATCTGGTCCTAGCACCACCTGGTCCCTAGCACCACCTGTTCCCTAGCACCATCTATTCCTAGCACCACCTGGTCCCTAGCACCATCTGGTCCTAGCACCACCTGGTCCCTAGCACTATCTGGTCCTAGCACCACTTGGTCCCTAGCACCATCTGGTCCTAGCACCACCTGGTCCCTAGCACCACCAGGTACTAGCACCACCTGGTCCCTAGCACCACCTGGTCCCTAGCACCACCTGGTCCCTAGCACCACCTGGTCCCTAGCACCATCTAGGACCTGGCACCACCTGGTCCCTAGCACCATCTGGTCCTAGCACCACCTGGTCCCTAGCACCATCTGGTCCTAGCACCACCTGGTCCCTAGCACCATCTGGTCCTAGCACCACCTGGTCCCTAGCACCACCTGGTCCTAGCACCACCTGGTCCTAGCACCACCTGGTCCCTAGCACCATCTGGTCCTAGCACCATCTGGTCCCTAGCACCACCTGGTCCCTAGCACCATCTGGTCCCTAGCACCACCTGGTCCCTAGCACCATCTGGTCCTAACACCACCTGGTCCCTAGCACCACCTGGTCCCTAGCACCACCTGGTCCCTAGCACCATCTAGGACCTGGCACCACCTGGTCCCTAGCACCACCTGGTCCCTAGCACCATCTGGTCCCTAGCACCACCTGGTCCTAGCACCACCTGGTCCCCAGCACCATCTGGTCCTAGCACCACCTGGTCCTAGCACCACCTAGGTCCCGCACCACCTGGTCCAGCACCACCTGGTCCTAGCACCACCTGGTCCTAGCACCACCTGGTCCCTAGCACCATCTGGACCTGGCACCACCTGGTCCCTAGCACCATCTGGTCCTTAGCACTATGGTCCTAGCACCACCTGGTCCCTAGCACCATCTGGTCCTAGCACCACCTGGTCCCTAGCACAATCTGGTCCTAGCACCACCTGGTCCCTAGCACCATCTGTCCTAGACCACTGGTCCTAGCACCACCTAGGTCCTAGCACCACCTGGTCCCTAGCACCACCTGGTCCCTAGCACCACCTGGTCCCTAGCACCATCTGGTCCTAGCACCACCTGGTCCCTAGCACCATCTGGTCCTAGCACCACCTGGTCCCTAGCACCATCTGGTCCTAGCACCACCTGGTCCTAGCACCACTGTCCTAGCACCACCTGGTCCCTAGCACCATCTGGTCCTTAGCACCACCTGGTCCCTAGCACCACCTGGTCCTCAGCACCATCTGTCCTAGCACCACCTGTCCCTAGCACCATCTGGTCCTAGCACCACCTGGTCCTAGCACCATCTGGTCCTAGCACACTGTCTAGCACCACTGGTCCTAGCACCATCTGGTCCCTAGCACCATCTGGTCCCTAGCACCACCTGGTCCTAGCACCATCTAGGACCTGGCACCACCTTGTCCCTAGCACCATCTTGTCCTAGCACCACCTGGTCCCTAGCACCATCTGGTCCTAGCACCACCTGTCCCTAGCACCATCTGGTCCTAGCACCACCTGGTCCCTAGCACCATCTGGTCCCTAGCACCACCTGGTCCTAGCACCACCTAGGCCTAGCACCACCTGGTCCCTAGCACCATCTGTCCTAGCACCACCTGGTCCCTAGCACCACTGGTCCCTAGCACCATTCCTAGCACCACTGGTCCTAGCACCACCTGGTCCCTAGCACCACCTGGTCCCTAGCACCACTGGTCCTAGCACACCTGCACACTGTCCTAGCACCACCTGGTCCTAGCACCACTGCTACACTGGTCCTAGCACCACCTGGTCCTAGCACCACTCCTGCCATTGCAGCACCATCTGGTACCCTGAGCACCATTTCCCGGTCCCTCAGCACCATCTGGTCCTAGCACACTCTGGTCCTCCTAGCACCACCTGGTCCCTAGCACCATCTGGTCCTAGCACCACCTGGTCCCTAGCACCATCTGGTCCTAGCACCACTGGTCCTAGCACCATCTGGTCCTAGCACCACCTGGTCCTAGCACCACCTGGTCCTAGCACCACTGGTCCTAGCACCACCTGGTCCTGTTAGCACCACTGGTCCCTAGCACCATCTGGCCTAGGCACACCTTGGTCCCTAGCACCACTGGTCCTAGCACAATGGTCCTACTCATCTGGTCCTAGCACCACCTGTCCCTAGCACCATCTGGTTCCTTAGCACACCTGGTCCTAGCACCATGTCTAGCACCACCTGGTCCCTAGCACCACGGTCCTAGCACAGTCTACACGATCTGCTCCTAGTCACTACACCTGAGATTATCACTGTTAGACATGAAGCAATGATAAATCTTCTTGCATTCCACCTGGATTATCATTGTTAAGACATCAAGGATGATAATGCATTTCACTGTCCCAGAATACTGTAACATGGATTAATGTTTCACCCCGGTCCATGGAATTATCCTGTTAAACATCGGTAGAGATCTTGAGCCCACCATAGTCCTAGAAACGGTCTAAGATATCTGTTTCAGACCACCATGAAGATTATCTGTTAAGACAGTGGTCATAGATAATCTTACTTGTCCTGCCCACCATGAAGATTATCCTGTTAAGACAGTGAGGATGATAATCTTGTTTCACTGTCCCACCATGAAATTATCCGTAAGACAGTGTAAGGATGATAATCTTGCTTTCACTGCCCCACCATGAAGATTATCCTGTTAAGACTGAAGTATGATACTTGTTTACTGTCCACCATGAAGATTATCTTGTTAAGACAGTGAAGTATGATAATCTTGCTTTCACTGTCCCCTACCATGAAGATTATCCTGTTAAGACAGTGTAAGTATGATAATCTTGCTTTCACTGTCCCCACCATGAAGATTATCCTGTTAAGACAGTGTAAGGATGATAATCTTGCTTTCACTGACCCCACCATAAAGATTATCCTGTTAAGACAGTGTAAGTATGATAATCTTGCTTTCACTGTCCCCACCATGAAGATTATCTGTTAAGACAGTGAAGATGATAATCTTGCTTTACTGTCCCCACCATGAAGATTATCTGTTAAGACATGTAAGGATGATAATCTTGCTTTCACTGTCCCCACCATGAAGATTATCCTGTTAAGACAGTGTAAGGATGATAATCTTGCTTCATGATCCCACCATAAAGATTATCTTGTTAAGACAGTGTAAGGTGATAATCTTGCTTTCACTGACCCCACCATGAAGATTATCCTGTTAAGACAGTGTAAGTATGATAATCTTGCTTTCACTGTCCCCACCATGAAGATTATCCTGTTAAGACAGTGTAAGTATGATAATCTTGCTTTCACTGTCCCCACCATGAAGATTATCCTGTTAAGACAGTGTAAGGATGATAATCTTGCTTTCACTGACCCCACCATGAAGATTATCCTGTTAAGACAGTGTAAGTATGATAATCTTGCTTTCACTGACCCCACCATGAAGATTATCATGTTAAGACAGTGTAAGTATGATAATCTTGCTTTCACTGTCCCCACCATGAAGATTATCTTGTAAGACAGTGAAGTATGATAATCTTGCTTTACTGCCACCATGAAGATTATACTGTTAAGACAGTGTAAGTATGATAATCTTGCTTCACGCCCCACCATGAAGATTACTGTTAAGACAGTGGATGATAACTTGCTCACTGACCACCATGAAGTTATCCTGTTAAGACAGTGTAAGATGATAATCTTGCTTCACTGACCCATGAAGATTATACTGTTAAGACAGTGTAAGTTGATAATCTTGTTTACTGTCCACCATAAGATTATCTGTTAAGACAGTGTAAGATGATAATCTTGTTCACTGCCCCACCATGAAGATTATCCTGTTAAGACAGTGTAAGATGATAATCTGCTTCAGCCCCACATGAAGATTATCTGTTAAGACAGTGTAAGATGATAATCTTGCTTCACTGACCCCACCATGAAGATTATCTGTTAAGACATGTAAGATGATAATCTTGCTTACGCCCACATGAAGATTATCTTGTTAAGACAGTGTGATGATAATCTTGCTTACTGTCCCACCATGAAGATTATACTGTTAAGACAGTAGATGATAATCTTGCCACTGTCCACCATGAAGATTATCTGTAGACAGTGTAAGATGATAATCTTGCTTTCACTGACCCACCATGAAGATTATCTGTTAAGACAGTGTAAGATGATAATCTTGTTCACTGCCCCACCATGAAGATTATCTGTTAAGACAGTGTAAGTATGATAACTGCTTTCACTGCCACCATGAAGTTATACTGTTAAGACAGTGTAAGATGATAATCTTGCCACTGACCCCACATGAGATTATCTTGTTAAGACAGTGTAGATGATAATCTTGCTTTCACTGTCCACCATGATTATACTGTTAAGACAGTGTAAGTATGATAATCTTGCTTTCACTGTCCCCACCATGAAGATTATACTGTTAAGACAGTGTAGAGATGATAATCTTGCTTTCACTGTCCCCACCATGAAGATTATCCTGTTAAGACAGTGTAAGTATGATAATCTTGCTTTCACTGACCCCACCATGAAGATTATCTGTTAAGACAGTGTAAGATGATAATCTTGCTTTCACTGCCCCACCATGAAGATTATCTGTTAAGACAGTGTAAGTATGATAATCTTGCTTTCACTGACCCCACCATGAAGATTATCTTGTTAAGACAGTGTAAGTATGATAATCTTGCTTTCACTGTCCCCACCATGAAGATTATACTGTTAAGACAGTGTAAGTATGATAATCTTGCTTTCACTGACCCACCATGAAGATTATACTGTTAAGACAGTGTAAGTATGATAATCTTGCTTTCCTGACCCACCATGAAGATTATCTTGTTAAGACAGTGTAAGTATGATAATCTTGCTTTCACTGTCCCACCATGAAGATTATCTTGTTAAGACAGTGTAAGTATGATAATCTGCTTCACTGCCCCACCATGAAGATTATCTTGTTAAGACAGTGTAGGATGATAATCTTGCTTCACTGTCCCACTCATGAAGATTATCCTGTTAAGACAGTGTAAGATGATAATCTTGCTTTCACTGACCCCACCATGAAGATTATCCTGTTAAGACAGTGTAATATGATAATCTTGCTTTACTGTCCCACCATGAGATTATCTGTTAAGACAGTGTAAGTGATAATCTTGCTTTCACTGTCCCACCATGAAGATTATCTGTTAAGACAGTGTAAGTCGATAATCTTGCTTTCACTGTCCACCATGAAGATTATCTGTTAAGACAGTGTAAGGATGATAATCTTGCTTTACTGACCCCACCATGAAGATTATCCTGTTAAGACAGTGTAAGTATGATAATCTTGCTTCACTGTCACATGAAGTTATCTTGTTAAGACAGTGTAAGTATGAATCTTGCTTTCACTGTCCCACCATGAAGATTATACTTGTTAAGAGTGTAAGTATGATATCTTGCTTTCACTGACCCACCATGAAGTTATACTTTAAGACAGTGTAAGATGATAATCTTGCTTTCACTGACCCCACCATGAAGATTTCTGTTAAGACAGTGTAAGGATGATAATCTTGCTTTCACTGACCCACCCAGAAGTTATGACTTTAAGACGTGTAGTATGATAATCTTGTTTCCTGTCCCACCATGAAGATTATCTTGTTTAAACAGTGTAGATGATAATCTTGCTTACTGCCCACCATGAAGATTACTACTGTTAAGACGTGTAAGTATGATAATCTTGCTTTACTGTAGCACCATGAAGATTATACTGTTAAGACAGTGTAAGTATGATAATCTTGCTTTCACTGACCCCACCATGAAGATTATCATGTTAAGACAGTGTAAGGATGATAATCTTGCTTTCACTGACCCCACCATGAAGATTATACTGTTAAGACAGTGTAAGGATGATAATCTTACCCTGAGTATTATTTATGTGACATAATCAAGTAGTCTTTTATTTAATCACAAAAATTATAAATTATATATTGAGGGTTCTTGGAAAATATGCATGATGAGGGATGAAGGGTATACCTGGGGATACTTCCTGAAGGTGAGGGATGTTTACTTGGAAAGAGTTCCAGGGGTCAACGCCCCTGCGACCCTGTCTGTGACCAGGCCTCATGTTGGATCAGGGCCTGATCAACCAGGCCGTTACTGCTAGCCGCACTCAGTCCAACATATGAACCACAGCCCGGCTGATCAGGTACCGACTTCAGGTGCCTGTCCAGTTCCTGCTTGAAGACAGCCAGGGGCTTGTTGGTAATCCCCCTGATGTATGCTGGGAGGCAGTTGAACAATCTTGGGCCCCTCACACTTATTGTGTTGTCCCTCAACGTGCTAGTGGCACCCCTGCTCTTCATTGGGGGGATGTTACATCGCCTGCCGAGTCTTTTGCTTTCGTAGGGAGTGATTTTTGTGTGCAAGTTTGGTACTAACCCCTCGAGAATTTTCCATGTGTATATAATAATGTATCTCTCCCGCCTGCGTTCTAGAGAGTACAGGTTTAGGAACTTCAAGCGTTCCCAGTAGTTGAGGTGGTCTATCGCACTTATGCGTGCGGTGAAGGTTCTCTGCACATTTTCAAGGTCAGCAATTTCACCCGCCTTGAAAGGTGCAGTTAGTGTGCAGCAATATTCCAGCCTAGATAGAACAAGCGATCGGTAAAGTGTCAACATGGGCTTGGCATCCCTGGTTTTAAAGGTTCTCATTATCCATCCTGTCATTTTTCGAGCAGATGCAATTGCTACATTGTTATGGTCCTTGAAGGTGAGATCCTCTGACATGATCACTCCCAGGTCTTTGACATTAGTTTTTCGCTCTATTGTGTGGTTGGAATTAGTTTTGTACTCATTAATGTGTTCATTGATGCAGAAACGATAACCTGAACAACGCCTGCGTACAACACCGAAATTCCAACAATCATCTCATGTAATTCAAAGACGCCCGACTAGTAATCAAAGAAACTAATTTCCGTAGACGCAAATGCCTTGAATCAGCACTTATCTCTGTTTCTAACACAATTAAACAAAACAAAGGCAGCTTCACCATCTCTGAAGTCTTAGCAAGAATCCTCCTGAAAACAGTTAACCACACCATCACATAGTCTCTCCTGCTAATTCAACACAAGCACATCGTAGATGTGGAACACTCCTACAGGCCTTCTATATTTCAACCTCCAGCAAAAATATTTGTCTAACCTATTGTTATACTACCCAAGTATTTGTTTTATCACCTTTTACTCATGTGCATATTGATTGTTCTACCTTATTGTATTACTACTACTACTACTTATCACTACTACCTCGACCACCACTAGTATTTCACCTCACTTTGAGAGTATATAATAGCCCACTGTGTCCATGTAACGCTTGTAACGGCTTGAGAAAGCTCCTGGAGAGCGAAACGTTGCCACAATAAAATGTCACATTAGTTGCATTTGTGTCCTTTTACTTAACATATTGTCGGTAATTCTACCAATATTATTACAAGTACTTTATTGATTTTTTTTTCCATATTTCGTTTAAGAACATTATGTACAAAACACATGACTACATATCACATTCTCCAACAAAACAAAACTAACGACAACAATAGAGATTACGACAACTCAATATATCAAACATCGTACAACATATAACCTAGAAACCTCAGAACCAACACATATATGCACAAAATATTATACAAACATAATAAATATTGGCCTATCATTGAACCTTACATACCTGAATTAATAACACGTATAACATAACCCTTAATTATGCATTAACCGCATAATGATAAAAACCTCACACAAAAAGGACACTAATAATGAATCCATAACCCACACAACAAAAAGCATGAAAAGAAAAAATATCTCTGCCACACTACTTGAAGCACCATTGTCAGCTTCCCAGAACAGACGAAACTCAGTCCTAAAACGTCTGAAACATACTGCCACTAGCAATACACAACTAAACTTAACTAAAAAGAAGAAAAAAACTTAAATAAGCCCCAACTATGAATACTGTACATTAGACTTGCCCTCCACCCGGGCATAACAAAACAAACCCATGTATCCTGACCACTTGCATTTGCCCCAACACTGCAAAGGCAACAGGTTAAACCAGAACATAACATTACACACAAATACAGACATGATATCAATATAATAGGGTATGTTCAACATGAGAAAACATCCTATCAAACACAAAAAACATACCATCATTACACCCGACTCGGAATCATAAGAACATAAGAAAGGAGGAACACTGCAGCAGGCCTGTTGGCCCATACTAGACAGTTCCTTCACAATCCATCACACTAACAGAATAATTGCCCAACCTAATTTTCAATTCTACCCAAGAAATAAGCTTTGATGATTCTATTAACTCAAGTGCGAGTCCCACTCAAATCCAACCCCTCTCACTCATGTATTTATCCAACCTAAATTTGAAACTACCCAAGGTAGCTTCAATGACCCTACTAGGCAGACTGTTCCACTCATCAACTACCCTATTTCCAAACCAATATTTTCCTATATCCTTTCTAAATCTAAACTTATCCAATTTGAATCCATTTTTGCGGGTTCTCTCTTGGAGAGATATCCTAGTATGGGCCAACAGGCCTGCTGCAGTGTTCCTTCTTTCTTATGTTCTTATGTTTATGTTCAAGACCTTATTTATATCCCCCTTATTAATACCCATCTTCCACTTATATACCTCGATCATGTCTCCCCTCATTCTTCGTCTTACAAGTGAATGTAATTTAAGGGTCTTCAATCTTTCTTCATACGGAAGATTTCTAATGCTATGAATTAACTTTGTCATTCGTCGCTGAATGTTTTCTAACGAATTTATATCCATTCTGTAAAATGGAGACCAGAACTGAGCTGCGTAATCTAGGTGAGGCCTTACTAATGATGTATAAAGCTGTAATATAACCGCTGGACTTCT
>WNWK01045487.1:0-14704 GCA_009830355.1 Cherax destructor
CAGATCCTGGGAGGCACACCCCTGTCTGACCTTCATATTCTGTTACAAAAAGCACAGTCCATATATCTTACCTGAGAGTCACCCACAATTAGAATATTCTTACCTTGATTTGCAGGGGAGTCAGTGGTACCTTTAACCTCACTAACCAGTGAAGTACACTCGTCCTGGAGAACAGAGAATCGATTTCCTACCTTCACATCTTCTCTATTAACCTTCCACTCTCAATGCTGGCAACAATTTTCTCCTTACCAGCACCAACCATCTCACACTCACTCCCAAACCTTCCTAGGCGAAGCTTCAGCCTTTTATTTTCCTCCTGAAGAAGTAGAACCTCCTCCTTCAACACTTTAACCTGAGATTCTAAAACACTGCAGCAAGCCATGTGCTCGGTAACACCCCACTCTAGTTCTGTAAATTTTAATTTGCCTTTTTCACTAAATAAATTTGTTTCCGTGTAATAACTTGAGAATGTATGATTTGATCGGTTTCAAACTAAGCCCTGGTGGGTTTCAACTGTCAGCATTTTTGTATAGAAAATGCGCTGTGCATGTGGTAATTTGACAACTTTATCGGACAAATATATCAAACTGATTTTCTTAAAAAGCACAAAATCAAGAATTTTACATAGAATAAAACGGCAAAAAAAAAAAAAATGAAAAGTCGTATTTTTTGGCCATTTAAAGCTTCAAAGTTTAAATTTAATTCTATAATTTTGGAAGATTTTATGCTTGAGTCGGTCATAATGTTATGGTTTCAGAACGCCTTATTCGATCTTCTAACTTTCAACCCTGGTCATCTATACCCATATTTAGTGGAAGGTTCTTGCAACAACAGCAAGTGCAGGTAACATCTGCTTAAATTTACACAGGACATTCTTCAAACTAATTTCCACATCAAAATTTCAACGCTCGTGAATCCTTCATTAAAAAAGTGTATGGGAGCCATTGTTTTTTCTCGAAATGGTATAAAATTATTTTGCATTAAATAATTGAAGTATGCCTTTTCAAGGGAAGATACTTACGTAAGTGTTCAGCTCTGATCCAAAGGAGTTTATTTTATATGAAGACATTTGTTAGGCACTAAACAAAAAAAAAAGGAAATTATTTCTTTCAATGTCTTCTTGCAATGTTCCTCTTTCTTAGTTTTTGACTGAATCCACTAATACTACTACTGCTACCTCTACCACTACCTCTCTTCTTCCTTTCCTACTACCTCTACCACTACCTCTCTTCTTCCTTTCCTACTACCTCTTGTTCCGTCCCTGTCTGCTGGCCTATATATATAATACTCCCTCCTCTCCTTTGTGTTAGTGTGACTTTGTAAATGGTCCAAGTCGGACCGAAACATCGTCGTAATCTGGTATCTTCTATGTGCGGGTTATTTGTGTACGTAAATATGCTAGCCTTGTTAAAAATGTGACTATACATATTACACATTTAAACCAATTATAAATAAGTATATCTCACCTTAGTATTGCGGAGGTAATGTGTGAGTTTTGAGAAGTGGTGATGAGTACCAGGTGACAGCCGGAGAGATGATGCCCACCACCTGCTTCACCATCACGCTCACCTGCTCCAACACCTGGGTCACCGTCAAGCTCACCTGCTCCAACACCTGGTTCACCGTCAAGCTCACCTGTTCCACGGGTTCACCCACATCTTGACTAAGTCTGGGGGCTGAGTTTACCACAGCTGCCGCCAACACCACTATACGACAGCCTAGTGACATAGTTCTGCCGAATATGAATATTTGAATTAATGGAAAAGTGAAATATTTTTTTTACTAGGGTAATCCCGACAGAAGGAATATATACATACTATCATATTCTTCTGTCTTCTTCCTCCAAGAGGTTCCTAAGTTTCCCTGCGATGACTTTAGAGCGCCTCTTCTAAGCTTCAAATTTTGAACATTAGTATATCACATATAAAGGAAATTAATAGGTACTCGTCCTGGTGCTAAGATTCTTTAGCACATACACATCCGAAGTTCGTTTTCTTCCTTCGTATTTTTGGCATCCTTTTCCTAATCTTCATTTCATGACTAATAATCATGGATATACGAATACGCATTAGCTGTCTTTCTATATACTGTTAATTTAAATTTTGCCTCTCTCTGGACCAGTACGTCTAAAAATTATAGTTTGTTATCTCTTTCCTCTTCAACTAAGAGCTTAATCGAATGGGCTAAAAGGTTCAACATTCATAAAAATTTAGCTAAATTCTGATCTTTCAGCCACAAACAAGAAACATCATCGAAATCTCTGAACAATTTTGGTTTTGGCATATTATTTCCCTTCAAATACAAATTAACAATCCATTAGACAAAGTTTAATCAATTCAATAATGATAGGGGACTGATAGAGAATTTGTCTAGTTCCTCTTGACTTATACTAGCAAGTTTGGTATATTGAGTCACAAGTGTATAAATCATACAGATTTTTTTTTTTTTAAATCTGTCAGTGAGACCTACATTATACTTAATGAGCAATCCGACAGCCTACCAACTTCGCATATAGATCATATGCAGCTGATCTAACTGAACTTAAATAGGATAAGCAGGATTCCCTGGATAATGTGTCTCAATCATCAAACAGGTAACGAAGCATTGCCGTCCTGGATAACAATTGCTAATGCTATGAAAATGTGCGGTTAATCTCTAAAACGTCGAATGAGTCGATTGAGTGATCATTCAGAGATAATCTAAATGTTACAAAAAAACGCACATGGACAGAGGAGCTTACGACGACGTTTCGGTCAGATGTTTCGGTGTACTACAAAGTCACACTAAGAGAAAGGGAGAAGGAGCCAGTATATAAGCCAGCTGGCAGGGACGGGACAAGAGAGGTGGGGGGAGGGTAGTAGAGGAAAGGCAGGTAGTGGCAGTTGTAGTAGAAGTAGTAGTGGTTGAGGTAAGGCAGGTAGTGGCTAGTAGTAGAAATAGTAAGTGGTTGAGGTAAGGCAGGTAGTGGCAGTTGTAGTAGAAGTAGTAGTGGTTGAGGTAAGGCAGGTAGTGGCAGTAGTAGTAGAAGTAGTGGTAGTGGGAAGTAGGGAGAGTGGTAAGAGGGACAAGAATAGAAATGTTGCCTTAGACTACAGAAACCTCCTAGAATAAAAAGGGTATTATTAAGTATAATATTTTACCCTCTGCACAATCAAGTAAGATCGGGAAACCTAACCGACTAATTTTCATGTACCGTAGCACTGCACATGTTGATATTAGAGAAGAATTACTTTCTTGGCATCCATTTACACACACACACACATACGATGAGGATCAGGCAGGACTACAGAGAGACCTGGACAGACTGGAAGCCTGGTCCAGCAGCTGGCTCCTCGAATTTAACACCACCAAATCCAAAGTCATGAAGATTGCGGAAGGGCAAAGAAGACCGCAGATAGAGTATAGGCTAGGTGGCCAAAGACTGCAAACCTCACTCAAGGACAAAGATCTTGGGGTGAGTATAATACCGAGCACATCTCCTGAGGCCCACATCAACCAGATTACTTCTGCAGCATATGGGCGCCTGGCAAACCTAAGAAAAGCGTTCCGATACCTCAGCAATGAATCGTTGAAGACTGTACATCGTGTACGTCAGGCCCATACTGGAGTATACAGCACCAGTTTATAACCCACACCTGGTCAAGCACGTCAAGAAATTAGAGAAAGTGCAAAGGTTTGCAACAAGGTTAGTTCCAGAGCTAAGGGAAATGTCCTACGAAGAAAGGTTAATTAAGGGAACTCGGCCTGACGACACTGGAGGACAAGAGGGATATGGAAGACATAATAACGACATAAAAAAAATACTGCGAGGAATTGACAAGGTGGATAAAGTCAGGATGTTCCAGAGATGGGACAAAGAAATAAGGGGTCGCTGAATTGGAAGACTCAGATGAGTCAAAGGGATGTTAGGAAGTATTTCTTCAGTCATAGAGTTGTCAGGAAGTGGAATAGTCTGGAAAGTAATGTAGTGGAGGCAGGAACCATGCATAGTTTTAAGACGAGATTTGATAAAGCTCATGGAGCAAGGAGAGAGTGGGAGTGACCTAGTAACGATCAGTGAAGAGGCGGGGCCAGGAGCTATAACTAGACCCCTGCAACCACAAATAGGTGAGTAAACAGAACCTAACATAAACATACACACACACACACACACATACAAAGATGATATGTTGTTATCATATCTCCCCTATCTCTCCTGTCCTCCAGTGTCGTCAGGTCGATTTCCCTTAACCTCTTCTCGTAGGACATGCCTCTTAGTTCCGGGACTAATCTTGTTGCAAACCTTTTCACTTTCTCTAGTTTCCTTACGTACTTGACTTGGTGTGGGTTCCAAACGGTGTACAGGGTCCTGAACGATTCCTTATTGAGATGTCGGAATGCTATTCTTAGGTTTGCTAGGAGTCCGTATGCTGCAGCAGTTATTTGGTTGATGTGCGCCTCAGAAGATGTGTCAGGTGTTATACTCAACCCTAGATCCTTTCCTTGAGTGAGGTTTGTAGTATCTGGCCCCAAGACTGTATTCCGTCTACGGTCTTCTATGCCCTTCCCCAATCTTCATGACTTTGCTCTTGGTGGGGATGAACTCCAGGAGCCAGTTTCTGACCAGGCTCTACAGCCTGGCCAGATCACTTTGTAGCTCTGCCTGGTTCTCGTCCGATTGAATTTTTCTCATCAACTTCACATAATCTGCAAACAGGAACACTTCTGAGTCTATTTCTTCCGCCATGTTCACAAATTCTAGAAACAACACTGGTCCTTGGACTGACCCTTGTGGAACCCTGCTCATCACAGTCACCCACTCTGACACCTCGCCACGTACCATGACTCGTTGTTGTCTTCCCGACAGGCATTCCCTGGTCCTCCAGCTTTTGCACTAATCTCTTGTGTGAAACTGTCTAACTCCCTTTTTACAGTCCAAGAAAACGCAATATACCCACCTCTCTCTCTTGTCTTACTGTTGTCACCCTGTCATAGAACTCCATTAGGTGTGTGACACAGGATTTCCGTCCATGAAACCGTGCTGGTTGTAGTTGATAAGCTCATTCATTTCTAGTTGCTCCACCACTCTTCTCGTGATAATCTCTTCATGACTTTGCATTCTATACATGTCAGTGACACTGGTGGTATACATAGCACCTCTTTTTCCTCTCTCATGACCCATGGAGAGATGTTATCTGGCCCCATTGCCTTTGAGGTGTCTAGCTCGATTAGCAGCCTCTTCACGTCCTCCTCGGTTGTATGTATTGTGTCCAACACTTAATGGTGTACCCCACCTCTCCAACTTTCTGGAGTCCCTTCTGTCTCTTCTGTGAACACTTCTTTGAATCTCATATTGAGCTCCTCACATACTTCAAGGTCGTTTCTTGTGATATCTCTTTCCTTCCTCATCCTGATTACCTGGTCCTTGACTGTTGTTTTCCGCCTGATGTGGCTGTCCAACAGCTTCAGGTCAGATTTGGCTTTGGCTGCTATGTCATTTTTGTATTGTCGTTGGGCTTCCCTTCTTACATGTGCATATTCATTTCTGGCTCAATGTCTGCTCTCCTTATTCTCCTGGGTCCTTTGCCTTCTATACTTCTTCCATTCTCTAGCACAGTTGGTTTTGGTCTCTCTACACCTTTGGGTGAGCCAAGGGCTGATCCTGGCTTTCTCGTTATTTCTGTTATCCTTGGGTACAAACCTCTCTTCAGCTTCCTTGCATATTGTTGTCACATATTCCATCATCTCATTTATTTCATTTTCTGCCAGTTCTCTGTCCCACTGATCCCCGTGCACAAAATTCTTCATGACTGTGTATTCCCCTCTCTTGTAGTTTGTCTTCATTCATCCTGCCCTTCCTGCTTTCTTCTCCACTTATAACTCTACTATGTATTCGACGCTCAGAACCATGTGGTCACTGCCCCCTGTCCCCCGAGGGGTCTTTCATATGTGATGTCCTCAATATTTGCACTACTCAAGGTGAATTCTAGGTCCAGTTTTGCTGGTTCATCCTCTCATCTCTCTCTGGTAGTGTCCCTTACGTGTTGGTACATAAGGTTTTCCAGTACCACCTCCATCATCTTAGCCCTCCACGTTTCTGGGCCCCCCATGTGGTTCCAAGTTCTCCTAATCAATTTCCATTTGACTGAACTCAACCTTCATCAGTAGCTTTGCCCTGCTTGCATGAACCCTTCTGAGCACTTCAGCCAGTGTGTTAGCCATCATTCTATTACTCTCATCATACTCTTGCCTTGGCCTCCTGCTGTTCTGTGGTGGTTTATACATCACTTCATTTACCACCTTCGGACTCCAGACTGTAGCGTTCCTATTATGTAGTCCCTTGCTTCTCCTCTGTCAAAGTCCCATTTGGTTTTTGATGAGCAGTGCCACTTATCCACCCCCTCTGTCTTTCCTCAGGATCTGATATCCTGTTGGAAATATGGTATCTGCTGTGAACATGATGTCCGGTGATGCCTCTTTCATTCTTTCATGCCACTCCTCCCACTTATTTGCTATTCCATCAGCGTTGCGGGGTGGGGAACCTGGCAATGTGCTGTGTGGGGGCTGTAAGTGTGGATTGTGGGTTTTGTAGGGATAACTTACGAAATCGTAATGACATGATTGCAAACAAACCATACCCACGATCAGAGAGTCATAAAACTCCAGACCGATGTGCTAGCCACTCTGAGAGCTAGCTACCATAAGAGTCAACTAGGTATATTTTTACACCATAGGAAGATGGTCATAGTGGTGCCTATGCTAACCTTCCTATGGTGTATAAATATACCTAGTTGGATGAATCTTATTGTAGCTAGCTGACCAAGTGGCTGTTTCTGACAGCCGAAGGGGTTGGAATGGAGGTCTCCTCTATAACGACTTCGGGGACGGCTGCAAAGTCATGGATTTATCAATAAGCTAAGTTGTTTAATTACAGTTCATTTTATTTATTCTTAGGAATTCCAAATCTCTAACAAATTGCTGGGGTTTATGTTTGTCTCTTACATATTTTAGGAAGTTATATTAAGTTTAAACTTTCATATTAACATTGACATTTATGTATATGTATATAAACATTGAATATATATGTGTGATATACATTTATACATTTGTATAGTCATTAATGTAAAGTGAATGAAGTGTATAACCTCATTACTAAGGCGACACAGTGTTTTTAGCTGAGACAGCAATTCAGGACATAAACATCCTCAGTGTTGGTTCGTCTATATGTACTCTATACCCTTCAAGACCACTGACCCTGAGGTCACGGTTAGTAGGTCAGCAGTGTTGCTGACACAGTCAAAACACAAGCTGTAGCTGGAGTTTTAAACACTCTAAGTGTGTTGCTAGTCATTATTCTAGCACAATGTCGTCATTAAACACTAAAATGAAATCCTTACAGACGAAAATTACCCAATTAGAACAATTAATTTCAGTCTGTGCACTCTATGTAGGTACAGCATTAGCTATCTATCTCAACAAAGTACTTGATCATCTCACTATTGAAAAAACTGTGATCTGGAGTGATAATGAAGCAGTTCTCCAGTGGTTAAGAAATAATAAGAGTAAGTTGGTCTATGTACAGAATAGAGTAGCAGAAATAAGAGAGATGCAGAAAGACTATCACTTTTCCATGTCTCTACGCAAGAGAATCCAGCTGACATGTAACGTGGTGTCCCACTCAAGAACTTTGTGGCTAATAAATTATGGCTCCACGGACCGAACTGGCTCTCTAATGAAAATAACTGGCCACAACAAAAAGCTCACATTATGCCAGAAGAAACAGTCTGCTTGAACACAGCAGAAATAATCTGTTTAAATATAGCAGACACAAAAGAAATAGACATTGATGGATCTAAATACTCATCTTTGGTAAACTCTTAAGAGTTACAGCTCTTGTCTTTAAATTCATTAAAGGGATAAAACCAAATTATGAATTACTTGAACCCATTAAATACTGGATAAAGCTAATACAGAAAGATGTTTTCTCTACAGAGTATAAATTTCTGGAAACTCAGGATAAATTTCCAAAGAAACCTGATATGATTAATTCTTTAGGACTTTATCTCGACTCAGAAAAGATTATAAGATGTCGAGGAAGAATTCATAATTCTTCACTACCTAAGGAAACAATTCATCCAGTATTGATCCCCAAGAATCATTGGCTAACAAGACTAATTATTCAAAATGCCCTTAGTAACGTGTTACATGGTGGGGTAGCTGACACTCTTTGTCATATACGACAATCCTACTGGATACCTCAAGGTAGACAAAGTGTGAAAAAACAAATAAGGGACTGTATTACTTGTCGTCATTATGATATGCGAGTATGTCAGTATCCAGGTCCACCTCCATATCCTTCTGAAAGAGTATGTCATGTCACTCCATTTGAGGTGACAGGAGTAGATTACACTGGAATCAATAATTTTAACTAAAACAGTTGACAAAGTTTCTATCAAGGTGTACATCTGTTTGTTCACCTGTGCTACGACTAGAGCAGTACATCTAGAAGTAGCCACTGATATGTCTGCTGAAACCTTTATTAAATTATTTAGAAGGTTTGCAGCCAGAAGGGCATGTCCCAGGCTGATGATATCAGACAATGCAACGAATATTGTTGCTGGTGCTGCTTACATAAACAAGATTTTTGAGCAGCCAGAAGTACAACAGATGATGAATCAACGCAATTGTCGTTGGAGATTCATTCCTCCTAAATCCCCATGGCACGGCGGATTTTACGAAAGAATGATAGGCATTGTGAAACGTTGTTTAAGACTCTTCATTGTCAGAGAATCGACTTAGAAGAATTGTACTGTCGTAACTGAAATAGAAAATAGAGTCAACAACAGACCTTTAACGTATGTTACCGATGATCTGGACAATTTAGAAGTGTTAAGTCCATCTCATTTACTACATGGCAGAACGCTCAAACCTGTTCCTCCCATGAATGATAAGGAAATCATAGAGGATCCTACTTATTTCGAACGTGAGCAACTCAGAAGTAAATTCAAACACCTTAATAAAGTGATTGAACGCTGGGAGACAAATCTGGAGAGAAGACTATCTCACTTCATTGAGAGAACACTTCTATGGAGATGGTGTTCCAGAAAATTATAAGTCCTTAAGACCTGGTGACATATTGATTATTTACAATGATGGTCCGAGGTCCCAATGGCCTCTTGGAAAAATTGTGACCATATATCCTGATGCAAATTGAATCATCAGGACAGTTGATGTTTTGAGCAAAGGTGTAGTGAATAAGCAGACAATAGATAAATTAGTGCTGTTAGAATTACACAGTGTTGAAAACAAAAATAAAATTATTGATTCTCCAGAAACCACACAGACTAAAACTGTTCAGAAAAGACAAGCAGCAGTGATGGCGAGTGAGAAAATCAAATTAATGTTAAGTGATGAATAGTTCACCTTCAGTGAACCTCCGCTGGCCCCCAGTGTGGAGAAAATTCTCCAAGAGAGGGGGGTATCAGCCATTTCAAATTCAAATTCAAATTCTTTATTTCGAGTAATATGCAAGGTGGGGTGTACTTATAATTATACATTTCATGAAGTAGATATTACAAAATGGCCAATAATATGCCTAGGTATGCCTAGGCTTTTTAGGCAGTCTTATGATAGGTCTTACTCAATAGTGACACAATGATTATACAGATAGTAAGGTTAGGTAATTGTAGTGATTAACTAGGTTTACAAAATTGAGGTACTGAAATTTAAACATTTAAGAATTTAACAATTAGTTTATGAATTTGGCATTTAGTTTATATATTAATGATAAAGGTGACCTATTGGCATAATACAGTTTCTATATTGGAGTGTCTTAGGCAAACTTATGACTAGCTTAAGAATTATGAAGCAATAGGTGTATTAGAATTTTGGTTAGTACTGTGCAAATTAAGGGGAATCACAGATATCAATAAGTGTATTTTGCTGTGGATATGTGCAAGATAAAGTAGTTTTTATGTGGTTAGCTACCGGTTAGGTGTGTAAGTGAGATAAGATGTTTTTTAACGGTACTTTTGAAAATGGAGGTTGTGTCTGCAGTTCTAGAGTTTTCAGGCACAGAGTTCCAGATTTTAGGCCCTTTTATGCGCATTGAATTTTTGTATAGATTTAGTCGGACATGGGGAATGTCAAAGAGATGTTTATGTCTGGTATTATGTCTATGGGTCCTGTCACAACTGTCAAGAAAGTGTTTTAGCTCAGGGTTAAAGTTGGAATTTAAGGTTCTATAAATGTAGATAGCAGAGTAGTAAGTATGGATGTTCTGAACAGTGAGTAGGTTTAGATCTTTGAAGAGTGGGGGGGTGTGCTGCCTAGCGTTGGATTGCGTGATAATTCTTATTGCGGCTTTTTGTTGGGTTAGTATTGGCTTTAGGTGGGTAATTGCTGTTGATCCCCATGCACAAATATCATATGTGAGGTAGGGATAGATGAGTGAGTAATATAGTGTAAGTAGGGCTGATTGTGGTACATAATACCGTATCTTAGAGAGGATCCCCACAGTTTTGGACACTTTCTTTGTTATGTGTTGGATATGGGTGCTGAATTTCAGGCTGCTGTCAAAGTGAAGGCCCAGGAACTTGCCCTCGTTATGTTTAGCAATAGGTGTAGTGTTGATATTAATGTTTAATTGTGGATCATCTACTCTGTTGCCAAACATAATATAGAAGGTCTTATCAGTGTTGAGTGTAAGTTTATTGGCTGTCATCCATGTTGATATTTTTATTAATTCGTCGTTAACAATGGTATTAAGCGTGGCAAGGTTTGTGTGGGAGATGACATAAGTTGTGTCGTCAGCAAAGAGTATTGGTTTCAGGTGTTGTGATACTTTGGAAAGATCATTGATGTATAAGAGGAAGAGCAGGGGACCAAGGACACTTCCCTGCGGTACTCCGGTGTCAAGTGGTCGTGTCGTGGAGGATGTGTCTTTAATAGTGACATACTAATACCTATTAGTGAGGTAGGATTTGAAGT
The DNA here is from genome assembly GCA_009830355.1 of Cherax destructor. Classification (NCBI taxonomy): domain Eukaryota; kingdom Metazoa; phylum Arthropoda; class Malacostraca; order Decapoda; family Parastacidae; genus Cherax; species Cherax destructor. The sequence goes on from WNWK01045487.1 coordinate 10,969, forward strand.
ATGCTAGTGCATGACCTCTTATTCCATAGTGGTCAAGTTTGTGGAGTAGGATGCCGTGGTTTACTGTGTCGAAAGCTTTCCTTAGGTCAATACAAAATCCTAATGGATATTCCTTATTTTCGAGTGCTGTGTAAAGCAGGTCTATCATTTTTACTATTGCATCATTAGTGCTTTTATTTTTCCTGAAGCCAAATTGGCAGGGGTTGAGTATGCTTTGTGTCGTTATGAACGAGTATAATCTCTTGTGCACAAGTTTCTCGAAGATTTTGGATAGCAACGGTAGATTTGATATAGGCCTATAGTTGTTTACGTCTGTGGGGTCACCACCTTTGTGTACTGGTGTAACCCTTGCTGTTTTGAGGAGTGTCGGGAAAGTGCTAGTTTCTAATGATTTGTTAAAAAGTAATGAAATAGGATGTGAAAGGAAATGAGCGGCTCGTTTGTATATTAATGGTGGGACTTGAGACAGATGCCCTGATTTATTTTTAAGTGACTTGATTATCGTGGTGACTTATGTGGGTTCAGTAGGTGCAAGATGTAAGGAGGATGGGAAATTCTAATCTAGGTAATCACTTGCTCGGGCATTGGTATCTGGGATTTTACTGGCAAGATTTGAACCTATGGTTGAGAAGAAGTCATTTATCTTGTTTACTGTATCAATAGGCTGTAGTGGTGTTTCGTTTGGTTTAGTTAGGACAATATCCTTAGTTTTTTTCAGTTTGTGTGTGCCCATAATCTGTGAGTGTTTTCCAGGTCTTTTTTATATCCCCTCGTGTTTCAGTGAATCTGTTGGAGTAGTACAACTGTTTGGCTTTTTTTATTAGTTTGGTGAGAACTGATGAATATTGCATAATAAACTCTTTATGAATGAATCCCCGTCTATATTGCTTTTCATATTGATGTTTTTTGTTAATGGATTTTAGTAAGCTGTTAGTTAACCATGGGCATCCTAGCCGTTTATTCGTAATCTGTTTCATTTTTATAGGACAATGTTTGTTGTATAGTCTATGTAGTTTATTAAGAAAGTTGTCTGTCCAATCATCGATACCCTTGGTGTTTGAAAATTCTATAGCCCAGTCAACCATCTCTAACTCTGCTGTGAAGTTGTTTATTGATGTCTGATCATGAAGTCTAAATGAAACTTTGGTGTATTCTAGGGGTGGTTTACTAATGTTTGTTAAGAGGAAGGTGGGGTAGTGGTCTGTAGTGCTGTCTGTTATTATCCCCGATTTAAGGGGGGCTAGGATGTTCGTCCATATATGGTCAATTATGGTTGCACTCGTCTCGGTAAGCCTGGTTGGTTTGGTTATTGTTGGTATGAGAAGTGTGTTGTTGATATTGTTGATGAAATCGGTTACTGGCTGGTCATCTGGTAGGCCAAGGTTGATATTGAAGTCTCCAGCTAAGATAAGGTGGTGTTTGTTCATTTGATTGTTTGTTATTAGGATTTTTAGTTGATCACTAAAATTTGGGATGTTTGTATGAGGCAAGCGGTAAATGACCCCGATTGTTATGGGAGTCTTAAGGTTTTGTGCAGTAAAATTAGCAAAAATATATTCTCCATATTCATCACTATAGCAAGTGGTGTCACAACAGGATATTTCATTAGAGTAATAGATTGCAATACCACCCCCAACTTGGTTTGGTCTGCAATTGTGTAATGCTGTGTATCCTGGTAGGGAGTAGATATCTACCGTATCCTGCTTAAGCCAGGTTTCAGTAAGAACAATACATGTGAAGGTTGTCTTAAGGGAATCAAGGAGGGCAAGGAGGTCATCATAGTGTTTGCTTAAGGATCGGACGTTGTAGTTAAGAACTGTTATACTTTTAGTAGTGTTTAGGACAGTGTGGGCTTGTGATGCTTTGTAGTAGAGGCAGTTACTTTCCAGTAAATTTTGATTGGGTGTTAGATTAAATAGGTTTAGATCAGGGTCGACGTGATCATTCATCAATTAGGTTAAATAGTAATTTTGTTATATCATGTATAGTGTGGTGAATTCTAGTACTGATATCTGTAGTGGGGAGATGTTTGGACAAGTATACAACTAATGCACATTGGTCAAATAGAGTATAGTAACATATAAACATAATTGAATTTGTATTGACTATGTGTTAAGCCCCCTTCAGCCCTTTCAAGGGCCCAGCCCTTAGAAAAGGGCAGACGGTGAATTACTAGCTGGTCAACAGTTTAATTAGTAACACATGTTTGTACCCAAAATGACACTGAGGCATGTATACCAAGCCTCTTGAGGTTAGCAATAGTGTATATGAGTGATAGACAATAGAGTGAAAATGACTCTCTTTGCCATAGCAGGAAAGTTAAATAAACTTCCTGTTTCACTCTACACTTAAAGAACAATCATATACTCTCAGTGATCGAAATATTCAAAGAAAACAAGCATTTGAATTGCAAATTGTTGCAGTGTTAAGCAAGTAGGGAAATTGTGCTTAGGTCAGCGATACAAAGCGAGGGCAGGAGCGGAGAAGAGGGCTATTAGATTGACTTACGAAACCAAAGAGAGAGGACTTTTGCAGCGCGGGTACTGACCTAACAAAGGGACATTATAGGTACACCTCCGACCTCTTATCAATTCCCACAAACGCCGGGAAATCAGATAAGAACTCTGTTCCAGCATGTTTTAGTGATACGTAATCAGAAAATAGCGGTACATTACAGAGAAGGGTGCACAGCTTCTTATTACTGCTAATAAATAAGTATTGAAGAACGTAGAGAGACAATCGCGAGTGTAACACCATCGGATTAGGACGGTGACTCATCAGCGATGTTCTACAATCAAGACAGCATTTCCCGCCATATGGTGGAGCCAACACCACTGCTCAGGTTACAACGAGCAAGGTAAGTTTTGATGTTTCTTGTTGTACAGGGACTGCACAGTTCTTGTGTGGTAGGGGCATCAAAATTTATCTACTGACGGCGATTATGTGTGGACTTTTAGTCAAACCACTTCAGTCCTTCTACTGACTGAAGATTTGGTTATATGCTCCTCAGGGGCAATTAATTTTAACTCTAATACAATTATTTCTGACAGCCCAAGGGGTTGGAATGGATGTCTCCTCTATAACGACTTCGGGGATGGCTACGAAGTCGTGGATTCATCAATAAGCTAAGTTGCTTAATTACAGTTCATTTTATTTATTCTTAGGAATTCCAAATCCCTAATATATTTCGCTACTAGATCCTTCTCGCTGCTCCATTAGCTTTATCATACCTCATCTTAAAACTATATATGGTTCCTTCTTCCAGTACGTCACTTGCCAGACTGTTCCACTTCCTGACAACTCTATGACTAAATAAATAGTTCATTCTTTTACCCAAGTTTCAATTCCAAGGGTTTTTTTTCGGTTCCATCTGAAACATACTGTCTCGCCCCTTTCAACCCCCACAGATTTTGATGTCGTTATTTTCATCCTAACATTGTCCTCCAGGGTCGTTGCCGATTTCCTTTAACCTTTTTTCAGGGATTCTCCTTTTTCTGGAATAGCCTTGTTGCAAACCTTTTCACTTTTCCTTTTTTGACGTACTTGACCATGTGGGTTCCAAAGGTGCCTACCCAGGATTACCGGGTGTACAGAGTCTTAAGACTCCTTCTGAGGATGGAAGCTATTTTAAATTTGCCAGGCACCCAAAACTGCGCAGTTATCTGCTTGATGAGTGCTTCAGGAGATGTCTTTTTTTTCACCCCCAAAATCCTTTTTCCTTTTGGTGGTTTGCAGC
>WNWK01045488.1:0-14704 GCA_009830355.1 Cherax destructor
CAGGACACCAGTCCAGCATTGTTTACACTTGAGTGAACAATACCCAGCGCGCTCTTTCAAACATTCACAATACATTTGGTGTCTTTTTTGGTGGTTTAGTTTTGTCACTGTGAAATAAGTCACCATGGGTCCAAAGAAGCTTCCTGGTGGCACCCCTGTGGTAAAGAGAGTGAGGAACACCATCGAACTGAAGAAAGAGATTGTTGAAAAATGTGAGAGTGGCGTACGTGTGGGTGAGCTTGCCAGGATGTACGGAAAAAAACAATCTACTATCAGCACTATCCTGGCAAAGAGAAAAGAAATCAAGGAAGCTAACGTTGCAAAAGGGGTTGATATGTTTACGAAACAAAGATCGAAAACAGTGGATGAGGTTGAGAAGTTATTGCTGGTGTGGATCAATCAAAAACAGATAGCGGGTGATAGTATTTCCACGGCGATAATTTGTGAAAAGGCAAGGCAGTTGCACGCAGATCTTGTCGAGACAATGCCTGCAACCAGTGGTGAGGCGAGTGATTTTAAAGCCAGCAGAGGATGGTTTGAGAGGTTTAAGAAACGTAGTGGCATACACAATGTTGTGAGGCATGGTGAGGCAGCCAGCTCAGACAAACGTGCAGCTGAAAAATTTGTGAGTGAATTTAAGGGGTTCGTAGAGGCTGAAGAATTCCTCCCCCAACAAGTGTTTAATTGTGATGAAACAGGCATGTTTTGGAAGAAAATGCCCAACAGGATCTTCATTACTCAGGAGGAAAAAATACTGCCAGGACACAAGCCTATGAAAGACAGGCTAACTCTCATGATGTGTGCCAATGCAAGTGGTAATTTTAAAGTGAAGCCTTTACTGGTGTATCACGCAGAAAATCCCAGAGCCTTCAAGAAACACAATGTTAACAGGAATAATTTGTGTGTGCATTGGAAGGCTAACACTAATGTATGGGTCACTACGGACTTTTTCAAGGAATGGATGACTGGAGTGTTTGGCCCTAGTGTGAAGAAATACCTCCTGGAAAAGAAATTGCCACTCAAGTGCCTCCTGGTACTGGACAATGCTCTTGCTCATCCTCACAACTTGGAAGAGTTGTTGTCTGACAAGTTCAATTTCATCAGAGTGAAGTTCTTGCCTCCTAACACCACTCCTCTCATCCAGCCCATGGACCAGCAGGTCATTGCAAACTTCAAGAAACTGTACACCAAAGCAATGTTTCAAAGGTGCTTTGATGTGACCTCAGAACCTGCATTGACCCTAAGAGAGTTCTGGAAAGATCACTTCAATATTGTGCATTGCATAAGCCTTATAGGTAAGACTTGGGAGGGAGTGACTTCCAGGACTTTGAACTCTGCTTGGAGACCTCTGTGGCTGGATTGTGTTGAAAAGAGGGATTTTGAAGGATTTGAGGCTGACCCTGACGACCCTGTGCCTGTTGTGGAAGATATTGTGGCATTGGGGAACAGCCTGGGGTTGGAGGTGGGTGGTGAAAATGTGGAAGAGTTGGTGGAGGAGCACAGAGTAGAGCTAACAATTGAAGAGCTGCAACAGCTGGAACTGGAACAGCATCAGACCAGAGCTGAGGTTATTGCTTCATAGGAGGAGGGAGAGAGAGTGAAGGAGGTGCCTTCTTCAGTGATTAAGGAAATGTGTGGAATGTGGAATAGGTTACAAAGTTATGTTGAAAAACACCACCCTGAGCAAGCTGAAATGAGCCATATGTGCAACTACTTCAGTGACAGAGCCATGTTGCACTTCAGGAAAGTATTAAAGAGTCGCCAGAAACAGAGGACTGTGGACAGTTATTTCACGAGGCAGGGATCCAGTGACTCTCAAGCTGGTTCTAGTGGCATTAAAAGACAAAGAAGGGAAGTAACCCCAGAGAGGGACTTGTTACCTGAAGTCCTTTTGGAGGGGGATTCCCCTTCCAAACACTAAGCACTCTCTCACTCCTCCCTATCTTCCAGATGCCAGCAAGTCTCTTCAATAAAGGTAAGTAAATGTTATTTTAAATGTTTAATTATAAATTTAATCTTTACAAAATGAATGTTTTGTGAATATTTTTTCGGGTAAAGGTCTAGCTCCTGGAATGGATTAAGATCGTTAGCCGAGGGTCCACTGTACTTAATTCCAGAAGGCTGTATGATTGCCGATCTGCTCAAGTACCGAATTAATTTTTCCCAACCAATTTCCTTTATTGTTGGTTGTTATCAATAATCTTAGGCACCTTGGTGATTTATTCATACAAATAAAAAAAAATACACCCCAAAATGCAAAGAAACATGAAATAGTTTACAGGGAAGTTCTGGCACTTCGTGTTTGTTTGTTTGAGTGCCGAGCAAACTGTCAACTATGGAGTAATTTTTTTACGTAACAAAGCGTTCGAATACCGAATTGTTCGAGTGGGGATCTGTTCGAGTACCGAGGTTCCACTGTATGTAAGATAATTTGTGAAAGTGAATGTTTGTGTACCTGTACCTAAATAAATTAATTAATGTTATGGTTAAATGATTATTCATGCCCAATACGCAAGTTCATGTTTTAAAATTGTTGTCCAGCAACCTTCAGAAAAATAACCAAATACAGTGGACCCGAGTAACGAACACCCGGAAATCGTACAATTATGTAAGTATAATATTGTAAGTGCTTGTGGAAGTGTATTTTTGGGGGTCTGAAATAGACTAACCTACGTGACATTATTCCTTAAGGGAGTAAATTCGTTTGGTAATGGCACTTGAGCAGGCTTCTGGAATGAAGTTTTTACGTTACTCGGGGGTCCACTGTATTCGTGTTGTTGAAACCATTCAAAACAAAAAGACACTTGTCATACTCCTAGTATTCATATGAATTTGCCCAATAAATAAATAAGTGAGAATTTCACAGGTGCTTTATATTGCAACTTAGACATAAGACTTTTCTCAAAAGTCACCTACTCACCCTATACTAAATACTCATACTGTAACAAACTTCCAAACCCAATATTATTTTACTTAAGAAGATCTCATTTTGATATGTTCATCCTCCTTAACACTTGTTGCAATCTCATATCATCATATTGTCATTTAAAATCTTATAGTATCATCATTTTCTTAATTTGAAATAAAATATATACCTAGATGAAACTCTAAAAACTATTTCTAGTATTGTTATTATACTAGTATAGCATCAACATACTGTAATTTGAAATAAATTCTACAACTAGATTAAACTCAACCAATTTCTCTTGTATTGTCTTTAAATAGTATGTATAACCATTTAATAATTTAAATAATATAGAACTAGAATAAACTCAATCAATTTCTTTAGCATTAAGTACTTAGTGAATAAGTCTCTAGAATAAACTGCCCCTAATGCCATGGCATGCCAGTGGCTCTCCTTGCATTACAGTTTTATAATTGTATTATATTTGTAACTACCAATAACATTGTACACTTGTAACATGCATTGAAATAAAAATTATTATATTATTATTATTATTAGACACAGGTGTTATCCTAAATTATTTGAGAGTTTATTTCCATCAAAAAAATATATTACAAGTGGCCTAGAAGGTCACAGACCGGGCCACGGGGGAGTTGACCCTGGAACTGTCTCCAGGTAAACTCGACTAGACTCAGAGGAGAGAACCAATGTACAGTTGTTTTGTAGAAGTGATGTGTCCTTTGCTATTTTGGTCATCAAACAATTTTGTATACAGTTACTCCTCACTTAATGACTGAGTTCCGTTCCTAAGAGTAGGTCGTTGAGCAAAGTAGTCGTTAAGCGAGGAGTACAGTGGACCCTCGGTTAACGAAAAAAATTCATTGCAGAAGCCTGCTCAAGTGCCATTACCGAACGAATTTACGTCCTTAAGAAATAATGTCATGTAGGTTAGTCTATTTCAGACCCCCAAAACTACACTTCCACAAGAACTTACAAAATTATACTTACATAATTGCACGATTTCCGGGGTATTCGTTAACCGAGGGTCCACTGTATACTTTACTGGTAGTAGGTTTTGGTCAACCGTCTTTATATATTTTAAATGGGAGCCTATGCTAACATATCATGCATAGAGTCACTGTGATATCTGGCAGCATAATTGAATGAATGAATGAATATATAGCATCATTTTCTGATTTGGTTAATTGTTATTTGAATGATATAATGTATATGTCAGTGAAATAGACAATTACAATTAAATAATTACATTCTTCTAACCCTGTGGCTGGGTATATAGCACACTGGGCTCACACACTGAGGGTCTGTGATGGATCTCTGGTACAGTTGGAAACATTAGGACGTGTTTCCTTAAGACACCTGCTGTCCATGATAAATGGGAGTTCAATATATGTATACAGAAAAACTGTTAAGAGAAGAAATATTTGTTTAATATTAATTAAGGTTATTGCAATTAAAGAAATAATAATCCTCTTGAACAAACATACAACCACAGGTGAACTTATATCACATCCCATAATTCACAGGGAAAAACAATTAATGAGGAATGAATGAAGCCTTCATCCCTAGTGTTTTCCCAGCCACTTAAGGTCTACCGTAAGATACTTTTGTCTTGTTTTTTGCAGAAGGCAAGAATACGCTAGCATTATGATTTGAGTGCATGTGCCTGCTTGATGCACTTAACCTAGTCCAATGATATAATGCTGAACAATCATAAGTGAGCTTGTAGTGCATTTCCCAACCTGAGGTCTGCAGACCCCTGTTGGTCTGCCAATGTATTGCTGGGGTTCCATGAGATAAGTTCCAAATTTCAAGAGGCTGCAGTGTCGATAAGGGTGATAAGGAAAAACTTCACTTCGGTGGGAAACGGCCGACGTGTTAAAAGAAGAAGTATATATATATACAGTGGTACCCCGACTTACGATATTTTTTCATTCCAGAATGCTGTTCAAGTGCCATTACCAAACGAATTTATCTCTCCAAATTTCAAAACCTTGTCCAAATTTGCAGGAAATATTTAAAGTTATTTAGATGTTTTAATACTATTGTTCTTGTTTTATGGGTTGCTGAATCAAACATTCTAAATATTCATCAAACATTTGTCAAGTTTAATTAAGTATAATTGATCAGACTTTTTGTCGCATATGAAAAACTGAGTAGCCAGAAGTGGCATCCAAAGAACCGAGATATTTAATGCCATTTCCCACTACATATTTTTGTGTGCAGGCTTTCCCTCAGTTATTATATATAAACTCAAAATACAGAAACAGGATGAATGTTGAACCTGATCTACACTTAAAAGTATCAGTGATTCTGAAATTCAAAACATATTAATTTTTTTTAATTATTTTTTTTTTTTATTAACACATCGGCCGATTCCCACCAAGGCAGGGTGGCCCGAAAAAGAAAAACTTTCATCATCATTCACTCCATCACTGTCTTGCCAGAAGGGTGCTTTACACTACAGTTATAAAACTGCAACATTAACACCCCTCCTTCAGAGTGCCGGCACTGTACTTCCCATCTCCAGAACTCAAGTCCGGCCTGCCGGTTTCCCTGAATCCCTTCATAAATGTTACTTTGCTCACACTCCAACAGCACGTCAAGTATTAAAAACCATATGCCTCCATTCACTCCTATCAAATACGCTCACACATGCTTGCTGGAAGTCCAAGCCCTCGCACAAAAAACTTCCTTTACCCCCTCCCAACCTTTCCTAGGCCGACCCCTACCCCGCCTTCCCTCCACTACAGATTTATACACTCTCGAAGTCACTCTGTCTCGTTCCATTCTCTCTACATGTCCAAACCACCTCAACAACCCTCCTCAGCTCTCTGAACAATCGTTTTGGTAATCCCGCACCTCCTCCTAATTTCCAAACTCCGAATTCTCTGCATTATATTCACACCACACATTGACCTCAGACATGACATCTCCACTGCCTCCAGCCTTCTCCTCGTTGCAACATTCATCACCCATGTTTCACACCCATATAAGAGCGTTGGTATAACTATACTCTCATACATTCCCCTCTTTACTTCCATGGACAAGGTTCTTTGTCTCCACAGACTCCGAAGTGCTCCACTCACCCTTTTCCCCTCATCAATTCTATGATTCACCTCATCCTTCATAGACCCATCCGCCGACATGTCCACTCCCAAATATCTGAATACATTCACCTCCTCCATACTCTCTCCTCCAATCTGATATCCAATCTTTCGTCACCTATTCTTTTTGTTATCCTCATCACCTTACTCTTTCCTATATTCACTTTCAATTTTCTTCTTTTACACACCCTACCAAATTCATCCACCAACCTCTGCAGCTTCTCTTCAGAATCTCCCAAAAGCACAGTGTCATCAGCAAAAAGCAACTGTGACAACTCCCACTTTGTATTTGCTTCTTTATCTTTTAGCCCAACACCTCTTGCCAAGACCCTCGCATTCACTTCTCTTACAACCCCATCTATAAATATATTGAACAACCACGGTGACATCACACATCCTTGTCTAAGGCCCACTTTTACTGGGAAATAGTCCCTTCCCTCCTACACACTCTAACCTGAGCCTCACTATCCTCATAAAAACTCTTCACTGCTTTCAGTAACCTTCCTCCTATTCCATACACCTGCAACATCTGCCACATTGCCCCCCTATCTACCCTATCATACGCCTTTTCCAAATCCATAAATGCCACAAAAACATCTTTACCCTTATCCAAATACTGTTCACCTATATGTTTCACTGTAAACACTTGGTCTACACACCCCCTACCTTTCCTAAAGCCCCCTTGTTCATCTGCTATCCTGCTTTCTGTTTTACTCTTAATTCTTTCAATAATAACTCTACCATACACTTTACCAGGTACACTCAACAGACTTATTCCCCTATAATTTTTGCACTCTCTTTTGTCCCCTTTGCCTTTATACAAAGGAACAATACACGCTCTCTGCCAATCCCTAGGTACCTTACCCTCTTCCATACATTTATTAAATAATAGCACCAACCACTCCAAAATTATATCCCCACCTGCTTTTAACATTTCTATCTTTATCCCATCAATCCCAGCTGCCTTACCCCTTTCATTCTACCCACTGCCTCACGAACTTCCCCTACACCCACAACTGGCTCTTCCACACTCCTACAAGATGTTATTCCTCCTTGCCCTACACACGAAATCACAGCTTCCTGTCTTCATCAACATTTAACAAATCCTCAAAATATTCTCTCCATCTTCCCGATACCTCTAACTCTCCATTTAATAACTCTCCTCTCCTATTTTTAACTGTCAAATCCATTTGTTCTCTAGGCTTCCTCAACTTATTAATCTCATTCCAAAACTTTTTCTTATTTTCAACAAAATTTGCTGATAACATCTCACCCACTCTCTCATCTGCTCTCTTTTTACATTGCTTCACCACTCTTTTAACCTCTCTTTTTCTCTCCATATACTCTTCCCTCCTTGCATCACTTCTACTTTGTAAAAACCTCTCATATGCTAACTTTTTCTCCCTTACTACTCTCTTTACATCATCATTCCACCAACGCTCCTCTTCCCTCCTGCACCCACTCGCCTGTAACCACAAACTTCTGCTGAACACTCTAACACTACATTTTTAAATCTACCCCATACATTTTCGACCCCATTGCCTACACTCTCACTAGCCCATCTATCCTCCAATAGTTGTTTATATCTTACCCTAACTGCCTCCTCTTTTAGTTTATAAACCTTCACCTCTCTTTTACTTACTGATTCTATTTTCCTTGTATCCCATCTACCTTTTACTCCCACTGTAGCTATAACTAAAAAGTGATCTGATATATCTGTAGCCCCTCTATAAACATGTACATCCTGAAGTCTACTCAACAGTCTTTTATCTACCAATACATAGTCCAACAAACTACTGTCATTACGCCCTACATCATATCTTGTATACTTATTTATCCTCTTTTTCTTAAAATATGTATTACCTATAACTAAACCCCTTTCTATACAAAGTTCAATCAAAGGGCTCCCATTATCATTTACACCTGGCACCCCAAACTTACCTACTACACCCTCTCTGCATGTTTCTCCCACTTTAGCATTTAGGTCCCCTACCACAATTACTCTCTCATTTGGTTCAAAAGTTCCTATACATTGCAACATCTCCCAAAATCTCTCTCTCTCTCTACACTCCTCTCTTCTCCAGGTGCATACACGCTTATTATGACCCACTTTTCGCATCCGACCCTTATTTTAATCCACATAATCCTTGAATTTACACATTTATATTCCCTCTTTTCCTTCCATAACTGATCCTTCAACATTATTGCTACCCCTTCCTTAGCTCTAACTCTCTCAGATACTCCTGACTTAATCCCATTTATTTCTCCCCACTGAAACTCGCCTACCCCCTTCAGCTTTGTTTCGCTTAGGGCCAGGACATCCAACTTCTTTTCATTCATAACATCGGCAATCATCTCTTTCTTATCATCCGCACTACATCCACGCACATTCAGACAACCCAATTTTATAAAGTTTTTCTTCTTCTCGTTTTTAGTAGATTTGTACAGGAGAAGGGGTTACTAGCCCATTGCTCCCGGCATCTTAGTCGCCTCATACGACACGCATGGCTTACGGAGGAAAGATTCTTTTCCACTTCCCCATGGACAATAGAGAAAATAAAAAGAACAAGAGCTATTAAGAAAAAGAAGAAAAACCTAGATGTGTGTATGTATATATATGCATGTGTATGCCAGTGTAGTGTGACCTAAAGTGTAAGTAGAAGTAGCTAGATATACCTGTTATCCAGCGTGTTTATGAGACAGAAAAAAGACACCAGCAATCCTACCATCATGTAAAACAGTTTCAGGTTTCTGTTTCACAGTCACCTGGCAGGACGGTAGTACCTCCCTGGGTGGTTGCTGTCTACCAACCTACTACCTACCTTTTTTTTAATACTGCCATTTATTTAATTGCATACTCAGTTACATACAGTGGTACCTACCTTTTTTTTAATACTGCCATTTATTTAATTGCATACTCAGTTACATACAGTGGTACCTCGAGTTACGATATTTTTTCGTTCGAGAATGCTGTTCAAGTGCCCTTACCAAACGAATTTATCCCCATAAGGAATAATGTAAAATAGACTAGTCCTTTTACACCCCCAAAAATATACTTACAAAAGCATTTAAAAAAATAAACTTACATAAAAGGGCGATTTTGGGGACCATCGTAACTCGAGGTACCACTGTATGTCTTTCAGTTGAAGAGATGAAACTGGGAAAACTAATTTGTTGTTAGTTTATAAAAGTGGCTTGTTGAGTACACAGACCTTTAAGAAACCGTAGGTCTATGGGAAAAATAAAATAAAATTGGTCTTTGGTGGTGAAAAGGTTGAGAAGCACTGCTCTAGTGACTGCCTGACTACAGTGATGCTAAGCAATAATGTCATAACCTCAGACAACCCTGTAAAGTCAATCCCTCAAGTATAAAGTTCCCATTTACCCCTATTGAATTTCCACATCTGTAGGCAGACACCCAAGTGATTCCTGGGCAGGTTATAAACATTGGAAGTGTTTCTTTATGCTGGTTGTCTATGTTTACCCATCCAGGTAAACTCCAGTTATAATGGGTATACAGTGGTACCTCGGTTAACGATATTTTTTCGTTCCAGAATGCTGTTCAAGTGCCATTACCAAACGAATTTATCCCCATAAGGAATAATGTAAAATAGACTAGTCCTTTTAGACCCCCAAAAATACACTTACAAAAGCATTTAAAAAAATAAACTTACATAAAAGGGCGAGTTTGGGGACCATCGTTAACCGAGGTACCACTGTACCTGGATATTAGTGTTTGTCGCATCCTGGGACAAAATTGACCTAATTTTCCCGAAATGCTCTGCATAACAAGGGGCTTTCTATTTAGTAGTATGTCATTGATGTCAGCTATGCCTGTATACCTTGTACATGTACAGTGGTACCTCGGTTAACGATGGTCCCCAAACTCGCCCTTAAATGCTTTTGTTAGTGTATTTTTGTGGGGTCTAAAAGGACTAGTCTATTTTACATTATTCCTTATGGGGATAAATTCGTTTGGTAATGGCACTTGAACAGCATTCTGGAACGAAAAAATATCGTTAACTGAGGTACCACTGTATTTGTATAAATAAAGATACATTATTATTATCTCGATAGATGAGCACACTGGCTATTATCGTATGACATGAAAAGGCATTTGGAGAAAAAATGGTATAAGAAGAGAGAGGTAGTTCTCCATGTGGGGAAAGAGACATGGGGGTGCTCCATGTGGGCAAGAACTATGAATTTTAAAGTTCAGAGAAAACAATTAAGTGATTATCAAGATACTGAAAAATTGGTGTACGTTAACAAGCATCTTTCCATCATACATTGCCCAAGTTTAAATAATATAGTCCAACAAACAAGTGAGATCCAATTCCCTAGATCAAGAGCAAGAGCCCCTCACCAGCGTCAAGGAACCTCCCTTGACGCCCCCTCGCATCTTGAAATTTCACTTGCATCTGGAAGCAGAAAATCGATGTAGCGACTGCTCATATCTTGAAAAACTCGCACAAGGGGGCAGTCGTAAGTGGAGGTTCCACTGTACTGCACTTATCTTACACTTATCAAATACATTTGTCAGCATACCCTAATATATAATATTTAATACAATACTGTAATTGAATTACATATACGTACTATGTGACATATACACAATGACCTAAGACTTTAGTTAATAATTTTACTTTATAAATGACATTCTCTCCTACTTGTCTCTAGCTGACGTAAATAAACATACAAAAAGGAGTATGTATATGCAACAAGATAATGTAATCTTGGAATTCTAAATACAGTAAATATTTAAAAAATTTCTGCACCTAACCTCATTGAGTTTAAATTAACAATAACCTCAATACTTACCCAGTCAGTTGCTAAGTAGAGGAGCCTAGAATGAATGTGTACTCACAGTAATCTAGGAAATGTTCTTCTGCAATGGCCATCTTGTTTCTCACTTCAGAAGAAGAATTATGTACATGAAAAAAAAAAATATAAGCCAAATTTAAATTAAATTTAGTATCACTATCTTTACAAAATATAAATATACTTTACTTAAGTCATAGGCCAACAAGCATGTAATGCAGAACTTGACTCTATTTCTGTCTTATACATACCAAACAATAAATTTTAAGAAATCAATGTTACTCATTCAGATCCATGAGAAAATGTACTAATATAACAAATAATTTTTTTGGAAAGTCATAACATAATTTTTTATCAATGTGTGGTTAATTTTATTACACTGTAGCACTGGTGTCTGTTACATCCTGGGTGTTAGATGACTAGTGTGGGTCGCATCCTGGGTGTTAGAGGACTGGTGTGGGTCACATCCTGGGTGTTAGTGGACTGGTGTGGGACATTTCCTGGGTGTTTGTGGACTGGTGCGGGTAGCATCCTGGGTGTTAGTGGAGTGGTGTTGGTTGCATCCTTGGTGTTAGTTGACTGGCGTGGGTCACATCCTGGGTGTTAGATTACTGGTGTGGGTCACATCCTGAGTGTTAGTGGACTGCTGTGGGTCAGATCCTTGTTGTTATTGGACTGGTGTGGGTTACATCCTGGGTGTTAGATGACTAGTGTGGGTCGCATCCTGGATGTTAGATGACTGGTGTGGGTCACATCCTGGGTGTTAGTGGACTGGTGTGGGACATTTCCTGGGTGTTATTGGACTGGTGTGGGTCTCATCCTAATTTGCGGAAAATGCTCTGCATAACAATATTAGTATGTCATACTAATGTTAGTATGACATTTATGTCAGCAATGGTCTGTACAAGTTGTCTAATTTTCTTATATAAATAAAGGTATTATTATTACGTCACTACGAGAACTATTACTGGCTACTACTTAAAATGGCCTTAAATCTGCCTCTCAGACAAATATTTTCCCTGAAGCTCACCATGTGGATGCCCAGATTGACATTCTGCAGCAAAGTGGTGCTGATGGAGGAAACTATTCGCCATTTTTGTGTTTTCTCCAGTTAAAATATTAACCTTGACAAAAAAAACTGAAAGATAAACTGCAAATCACCCAGAACAAAATGGTAAGATTCATCCTGGACCTGGGTCCAAGAGAGCATGTAGGCCAGAATGAATTACAACAATTGGATATGCTGAATATTGAAGACAGAGTAAAACAACTTAAATTAAATCAAGTTTATAAAATTGCTCACAAACAGTGTCCAGAATATCTTGCTGCCAATTTTGTCAAGGCTGGGAACCAAAGCAGTCATAGTACTAGGGGGAGAGAGCACAACTTTGTAGCACCCACAATCAGTGGCCAGGCTTCAAACACCTTTTATTGTACAGCAATAAAGGAATGGAACAGACTGCCTGCACATGTCAAAGCCAGTCATAGCATGAGCCAGTTCAATAAGAGAACCAAAATGTACCTAATGAATGTAGCGACAGAAAGGGGGGAGAATGATTTTTTATTTTTTTAGCTAACACATGTATATGTAAACAACTCTTTTTACCTTATTCCTAGTATACATACATGTATATCCTTTATAATATAATATAATAAGATAAGATAAGATTTCTTCGGATTTTTAACCCCGGAAGGTTAGCCACCCAGGATAACCCAAGAAAGTCAGTGCGTCATCGAGGACTGTCTGTCTTATTTCCATTGGGGTCCTTAATCTTGTCCCCCAGGATGCGACCCACACCAGTCGACTAACAACCCAGGTACCTATTTTCTGCTAGGTGAACATGACAACAGGTGTAAGGAAACACGTCGAAATGTTTCCACCCGCCGGGAATCGAACCCGGGCCCTCCGTGTGTGAAGCGAGAGCTCAAGCCACCAGGCCACCGGGCCACCGGTGTATAATATTAAGGTACTAAAAGGACCCCAATGGAAATAAGTCACTCTGTCTGACTTTTTGGGTTATCCTAGGTTCTCTACACATATGCTGATACGTATGATAATCTATGTAAATGTATTTGTGTATACCTGAATAAACTTACTTAAGTCGAAGGAGAGAAATGTTAGTATTTGTTTATTTGGGTTTATAAAGGTCAGCGAGAGCTGAAGCCGTATCGAGCTAGACTTGTCAATGGTACCAGGAAGAATTGTTGCACAAAGCTGAGCTATGAAAGAAAAAGAACCAGAGTTCCTAAGTAAATATAAACAGGAACTAAAAGTCCCAAATTAGATCCGGTGGAGCATCTTCCTAAGCCCCATGAGAGCCAGACACCGAAGCCTCAACTAAGTTTAATAACCGGCCTCCCACCAAAACCGCTAAAGATTTAACCGCAGATTAGATTTTTTTTTAGATTTTGCCACCGAAGTGGCTAGTTTATTGTGCACCCCATATCCATCCTGTGGACGGTAGCGCAAGAGCATATGGATACACAAAAGGCCTAGGCACTAGGCCCCAAAGGGGTTAACAATTGTACATTTGGGTTTATATCTACATTTCAATTATCTGTTAAAAAACAGGTATCTTATTTCATGAATAAGATATTTTTACATGTCACATGGGTTTAATTTTATTGTCTATCTCTATATTCCTAATAAGTGCACAATTAAGCACATAGTGTTCAAGACAGTGACCATATGCCTGATCACATAATTTGCTTTTTAGTTTGATCATCATTTTGTGTCTCCCAAACTGTCAAAATACCTGTACCCAAAACCCAACCTACTACAACATCAGTCAGTCTTTTCCCCCTTGCAAGTTGCTCCAAAAACATGCCCATCTGTGCTCGCATTATCATGACCCAAAAAAATTTAAAATTAATTTGGTTTTTATCTACAGTTCCCTTTTCTGTTACAAGCAAATTTGGAAATTTTTGAAAAAAATTTATCCCCCCTTCATAATAAGAATTTAAACATTCAAAAAGGGGTTTTTATCTGTCTTCTCTATATTCCTCAAAAATGGACAATTCAGCCCTAGTGTTCAAGACGTGACCATATGCCTGATCACATAATTTGCATTTAGTTTGATCATCATTTTGGGGATCTCCCAAACTCCCAAAAAAGTATTTGTAGAAGCCGAAGCCTGGACTACGACATCAGTCAGTCTGTTCCAAAATTGCCCATAAACAACTTATCTACATTCATGTTATCATAGTGGGTTATAGATCTACCAGGCTTCTAACTGCATTCCATGGGTATCATTTTCATTATTTATTTTTCCTAATATTATTCCTAATGCTAGACACAGATATCCCAAAAAAATATTCCACATTCTCCTTATGGGGGCCTTCCAAATATCAACTTTATCATGGGGGTAATCCCCAAATTTTACGGAATCCATAACAAATGTACTTTTAAAATTTTTGTCCCGGGTTTTAGTATAATAACAATAATAATAATAATATATTTATTTTCAAATACATGCCAATGTATAGGGGTAACTAACATCAATAACATTTGCATCAAGGTAAAGTATAGGATCCCCTTTTAATGGGGGTTACTAGTGACATCAAAGGGACATTTCACCCCGGGGAAAAAAATCACTTGACTTTTTTTTTTTTTTCTAGCTGTATAACCCCCGTGGTTTATTTTTTTGATTTAAAAAAAATTTAAACTGAGTTATCCCCCGGGGGGCCCACATATGCTGCTATGTATTATAATCTATGAACTTTTTATTTGTGTATACCTAAATAAACTTACTTAATTATTGTTGGTCAAAAGGGAAAAAATCCCTTTTTTTTAAAAAATGAAGAGAAATAATTGTCTTGGTTCAAAAAAGTATTCAGCAAACCAGGAAAAAAA
>WNWK01045489.1:0-14703 GCA_009830355.1 Cherax destructor
TGCAAAGGTTTGCCAAAGGTTAGTTCCACAACTCGGGTCTGTCCTTGAAGAAAGGCTGAGGGAAAAGGACAACAACACTGGAAAAGAAGGGTCAGAGGGGAAAATGATAACGACATACAAAATACTGCGGGGAACGACAAGGTAGCAGGACAGGATGCCAGGGGGGAAAACAGAAAAAGGGGGGACAATGGGAAACTGGACTCAGATGAGTCAAAGGGGGTTTTGGGAAACATTTTTCAGCCACAGAGTGTCAGGAAGTGGAATAGTCTGAGAAAGACATAGTGGAGGCAGGAACCATCCATTTTTTTACGAGGTATGATAAAGCTCATGGAGCAGGGAGGCAGAGACAGTAGCGGACAGCGAAAAGGGGGCCAGGAGCTGAGTCTCCCCCTGACCCCAATTGGTGGTACAATTGGTGGACACACACACACACAACCACACAAAACAAACACATCAACACACAACAGAAAACACACATACATTTAATTCGGGGGCCAAAAATTTCAAGTGTTTCGTTCACACACATACACACATCATAAAAAGGCCTAGTGTCTAATCGCATTTCCTAGACAAAAAGGTAACCAAAAAACACACAGAGGCAAAATCAAAGTTGAGGCGAAGCTGTTGTACAGTCACATTAGGAAGAAAAAAAACATCAAAAGAGGTAATGAAGCTGAGGAAAAAAGATGGAAGTTTAAAGGTATGACCTTGAAGTTTGTGGGGTAAAATGAGATTAAAAATATTGACATTGGAGACAAAAAAGGGCTCCAGAAAAACGATGGTGGGGTACACCCAAAAAGTGCTGGACACAATACACACAACCGAGGGAAATGAAGAGGGCTAAGTAAACTAGATTTTCCAAAGGTGATAGGGCCGGATAACAACTTTCATTGGGTCCGAAAAAGGGGGCAGAGTCTGAGTGTAAACTAAGAACAATCTTCAACACATCTATTGAAACAGGGGACTACCGGGATGAAAAACACCAAAAGAAATCCTAATTTTCAAAACTGGGCAGACACAACATAAAATAAACCAGTGACACTTACATGGGGAAAAAATCAAAGGGAAAAAATTTTCAGAAGGTGGTGGACCACCTAAAAAGGAATGAGTTCTAAACGACAACCCCAAAATTAGAGACGGAAATCTTGGTCACAAACCACCAAGTTCTATGACAAAGTGACAGTAAGACAGTAAAAGGGGGGTCCTTTGACGTTCCACACAAGTGACTAAAGCAAAAGCTGGAGGCCAGGCAGGTATAACAGGGATCATGCTTTTGGGTCAGAATATCTGAGGAAGGAACGCCAGTCATGGTAATTGATGAGGTGTTAAAGTGGGCGCCTGGTTACGGGGGCTCCCCCAGGGATCAGTGGTGTTCCCGGTGATGTGAATGACATGACCGAAAGAATATACCGAAGTGTCCCTGTTTGCAGACGATGTGGGGGTTTGAGGGGTTTGTCGGAGGAGGAGGAAAGGAGGACTACAGAGGGGTCTGGACGACTGCAGACTTGGTCCCGCACCTGGCTCCTGGAAATTTAAACCCACTAAGTGCAAAGTCTGAAGATCACGGAACCGCAAAAAAGACCGGAGACAGAGTACAGCTTTTATGGCAAACACTACAAACTTCGCTAAAAAAAAAGGATCTTGGGTGTGTATAATACCGGGGAATTCCCGATTCACTCATTAACTAAATAAGTTTAGCATATGGGCCATAGGGAATTAAGTATAACATTCCGACATCTCAAAGGAGTCATTTCTGACCCTGTACACCGTGCGTCAAACCCCCATTGGTAGCTCCAGTTTGGGTCCCCCACCCGGCCAAGCACGTCGGAAAAATAGAGTAAATGCAAAGATTTTCAACGAGACTAGTCCTGAAGCTATGGGGCATCCTTGGAAGAGATTAAAAAACTCGACCTGACATCACTGGAGGACAGGAAGGACAGGGGGGACATGATAATGATAAAATACTGGAGGAATCGACAAAATGGACAGAGACTGATATTTTAGAGATGGGACCACAACAAAGGGGGCAATTGGAAACTGAAGACTCAATGAGTCCAAGGAGTTAGAAAATATTTTTCAGCCATCGAGTTCTCAGGAAGTGGAATAGTCTGGAAAGTGAGGTAGTTTAGATAGGGAACATACATAGCTTTAAAAAGAGGTATGATAAAGCTCATGAAGCAGGGGGAGAGTGGACCAAGTGAAGACCAGTGAAGAAACAGGGCCAGGAGCTTTTAATGACCCCTGCACCACAATTAGGGAAGCCCATAAAGCACACACAAAATAAAACCCCCCCCACTCAACCTCACACAATTCCTCAAAAAAAATTTTAAAAAAAAAAATTATGGGCAAAGGGGGGGCTAAGATGGGAAAAAGGGAGGGCGGAAAGGGGTAAAGGTCAAAGGGTGGGGGAACAAGGGGGAAAAGAACTAGGCAGGGGATTGGAAAGGGTGGTGGAAGAAAAGGGCCCAAGAATTGGGATAGACTCAGAAAGGTTCTCCCGTTCCAAAAGGTGAAAAATAAGAAAAGGAAATCAAAAAAAGGAAAAAAAGGCCAAGGGCCCCGGACTTCAGGGGCCGAAAGTGGCATTTTGTTTGGGGAATGGCTTTTGAATTCAAAAAACCCAAACCAAAGGCCCAAATTTATAGATGAGAAAAAAAGAAAAGCTTTACATAGAAAATAAGGTAAATACAAAAGCTAGAAACCTCAAAAGGAAAAGACCTTTATTAACCCAAAAATGTTGGGGGCCCTTACCAGAAACTTTGGGGATATGGGGGCCCCACCTTTAAAATTTTACGTTGTTTTAAAAATTAACAGAAATCTTTAAAATACACCGTGTACGTCAGGCCCATACTAGAATATGCGCACCAGTCTGGAACCCTACACCTGGTCAAGCACATAAAGAAACTAGAGAAAGTGCAAGGTTTATACAAGGTTAGTTCCACAACTCAGGGGTCTGTCCTATGAAAGGCTAGAAATAGGACTACAACACTGGAGAAGAGGGTCAGAGGAGACATGATAACTGACATACAAATACTGCAGAGGAATCGACAAGGTAAAGTGACAGGATGTTCCAGAGAGGGAACACAGAAACAAGGGGACACAGCTGGAAGCTGAAGACTCAGATGAGGTCAAAGGGATGTTAGGAAGCATTTCTTCAGCCACAAGAGTAGTCAGGAAGTGGAATAGTCTAGAAAGAAAGACATAGTGGAGGCAGGAACCATACACAGTTTTTGACAGGTATGATAAAGCTATGGAGCAGGGGGAAACAGAGACCCGGAGCGGACAGCAAGAGGGGGCCAGGAGCTGAGTCTCGGAAACCCAAATTTTTACAAATGAACACACCCCACCCCCAAAAACACACAAACAAACACACCCAAACACAACAAAACAACAAAATTTTCAATTTTGGAGGGCCAGAAAATTTCAAAGTGCGTTAAACACACATAAAAAAAATAAACAAAGGCCCCAGTGCAATCGCATTGGGCCCAGGACAAAAGGTAAAACAAACAGGCCAAAATCAAAGTCTGAGGGAAGGGTACAGCCAAGGAAGAAAAAACAACTTCAAAAAGAGGAATGAAGGGGAAAAGAAGGGAATTTCAAGATGACCGAAGTTTGTGAGGACCAATATGAGTTCAAAGAAGTATTGACATTGGAGAAAAAAATCCAAAAGGATATTTTCACCAAAATGTGGGCCTCCCAAGAAAATGAAAGGGTCTTAAACTAATTTTCAAAGGTGATAAAACATTTAATCACCTGAAGCTGCAGAATCCAGAATTCATAGCCTAGATGATGAACTGAAAAGGCTGAAGCAAGATACAGAACAGGCCCTCCAATATCCAACAAGGGTACTGAAGGAATGAAAGGCCCTATCAGGCCACCAGGACATGTCAGGGACCGAAAGTGGCATTCTGCTGGGCATAGTGACAGCAGCAAATGAAGGGGGTAAGTAGAAGGTTACAAATTACCTGCAGAGGCGCAATCAGGCCATAGTTCTTAGATGAAGAATTCTCCAAAATTTATGAAATAGCTAATGATCTAAAATCCCCAAGAAACGTAATTGATAAATACTTTAAAATTGCTAGAAATATTTTTTTACAATCCAAAAGGACAACCAACCTTATTCAACTAAAAATATGTTGATTCTCCCTTACCATGAAAACTTGGTTGATATGCCTTCCTTCTTAAGACTTTTAATATCAAAGTTGTATTTAAAAATCTTGATACAGTAAAAAATCTTTTAATAAAAAAATCCCCTCAAAATGCTGATGGATGTGTCTGTAAGATTCCTTGTAAAATATGCAATAACGTTTATTATGCTCAAACTCGTAAAAGTCTCGAACTAAGATTAAAACATCATAAATATAGCATTAGAACTGGACAAGATTATAATACTCTATTTATTCATGTGATCTCTATTAACCATCCAATTGATTTTCAAAAGGCTAAGAAAGCTGTATCAAGCAAGTCCATGGTCGACAGGAATATAATAGAATCATGTTTCATAAAAAGCAGTATTGAAAAAATTATGAATATTTTTTTTTGGTTTATATAAATTGGATTCATTTATAATTAATAAAATTTGAGAAGAGTTTAATGATACATTGGACAAGTAAAAAATCTTAATGCTTCGGTAGAGTATCACATGTGTTTCATAGAGTTGGGTGTTGTCACACGACTGTGAGGTGTAGTCTTGTTGTGGTGATGTGATTGTGAGGTGTAGTCTAGCCCCTTTATATGCCTTCCAGTTGATGTTTTTCTTTAAAGTTCCTTGATAATGTGAGAAGTCACGAAAACGCTTGGAATTTCGCTATTTTTTCACAGTGGTTGTTTTGCATATACAGTAGACCGTCGTTTAACACGGTAGTTACATTCCTGAAAACGGTGTGTTAGATCGAACCGTGTTAGACAATCCGAAGAACTTATGGGAAAAATAGGGTTACGTTCCTGGGAACCCTCAAAAAGCCAAAGACCTTTTTTTTTTAGACCTCCATATCTTACAAAAATAAAATTAATATGTAATTGTAGTTCATTGTCGTGATGTATTTTGTTGTTTTTACTGCTTAAGACTAGAAATGCAACAGAAATAATAGTATTTCTTACCTTAAATTGTGGGTGCTGGTGTTTGTCGATGATTGTGAAGAGAGTGGAGAGTTAAGCTGTGGCCCTACTGGGCTGAGGTGGATGGTAGAGGTTCTGGTACTGAAGTCGATGGTTGTACTGGGGTGTGCATAAAGTTTGTAATGGATTTCTGTTCTATTTTACCTTGCAGTACATTATACAACTGACTGTAAACATCAGCTGCTCTAGACACAGTTTCAGGGTCCTGTTCAGTGAAAAAGTCTAACTTTAAGTCATTCAGTAAGTCAGTCAAGTCATTCAGTCAGTCAGTCAAGTCAGTAAGTCAGTCATGTCAGTAAGTTATTTAGTCAGTTATTCAGTGTGTGTGTATATATATATGTATATATATTTTTTCAACAAACTGGTCGTTTCCCACCAAGGTGGGGTGGCCCAAAAAGAAAAACAAAAGTTTATCTTTTTAACTTTAGTAATGCATACAGGAGAAAAGGGTTACTAGCCCCTCGCTCCTAGCATTTTAGTCGACTCTTACGACACGCATGGCTTACGGAGGAAGAATTCTGTTCCACTTCCCCATGGAGATAAGAAGAAATAAGAACAAGAACTAGTAAGAAAATAGAAGAAAACCCAGAGGGGTGTGTATGTATATGCTTGTACATGAATGTGTAGTGTTACCTAAGTGTAAGTAGAAGTAGCAAGACATACATGGAATCTTGCATGTTAATGAGACAGAAAAAAGACACGAGCAATTCTACCGTCATGTAAAACAATTACAGGCTTTCGTTTTACACTCACTTGGCAGGATGGTAGTCTGCGTGGTTGCAGTCTACCAACCTAGGTATATATATATATATATATATATATATATATATATATATATATATATATATATATATATATATATATATATATATATATTATATTTATATATCGTACCGATTAGGTAAAACTTGCGATTTTGGCTTAAATAGCAACGCTCACCTGTCATATAAGACAAGTGAAAATTTGTGTATGCAATAATTTTGCAATAACGTATCTAAAATATATTTAGTTGGGTTAGGCTAAATTAAATTGCGCTTGTTGTAATAAGTTTAGGTAGGTTTTCAAAGTTTCTCTGGTACAAAATTATAAATTCTTACATTAACATAAATGAAAAAAATATATCTTTAAACGTATAAGAGAAAATTTTAGAAAGGACTTAATTTTAGATGAGTTCTTGCTAATTGACCAGTTTTACCTAATCGGCACGACAATATATATATATATATATATATATATATATATATATATATATATATATATATATATATATATATATATATATATATATTAAATTCTCAACATAATATAATAATTACAGTTCTTCTTCTTCAATTCCTTGTTACTGTAGCGTGCGATAATCAATGAGGTGAGAGACGTGAGCAGTGAGACGTGATCATCCCAGGACAGAGTGACCACTGAGCAGCACTGAGACAGACTACCTGGTTATGGTGGTACTGGCCACACTCTACCTCCCTCCACTTCCCACCTCGTATCTTTCCTCTCATTATTTCGTATCGTTTTCTGTTTCCAAAAATCTCACATACCTTCTAATTCTAAAAACAGTGAGGTGTAGACTGTGTTAGAACTGTAAACTCAGAGATCAATGAGAAATAAGCCATATTACACAGCCTTATGCAGTATTTTTACTCAGAGGAGAAGTGACACTTCTTGGTTTTGATTAAGAAAAACATCTAAGCAAACACTAGGAGATATTTATTAGAAAACTTTTCGATCCTGGGACATTTACGTTTTCTAATAAATATGTCTTAGTGTTTGTTTACTTGTTTGTCTAAACCAACTTGTCTGTATCTGTTATCAAGGTTTATACCACTTCTTGGTTTTAACCAGGAATAATCTGAGTGCCTCCTAAAAGCCTGCTAAATATGGCACTATGCAAGCAAACGACGAGGAACTGGCTCCTACTTTTACCCACCACTGTGAAGGCTTCTAGGAGCTACGTCGTCTACATGGCCGTATGTTTGTCCATACAAGAGGCTGGCCCAGCAACATCTAAACACTCTACTGAACGTCTGCATCAGCCGACTTTTCTCTCGTAAAGTTCTCATATTTCAACTATTTTCCCACACTCCATAAAGAGTGTAAGTTTCTGAATCTCTTTTCAGGGAAAAGTTAAATGTCTGAATAAGAGTTAATCATGTACTTACCACCATAACATGGAATATCGTCTCTGTCTCTGAATATTGATACATAACAATTCAAACATCAAATTTTTCATATTTTCGTGGTATTGTAATGCGAATATTATGTTCTTTTCTCTTTTCAGTTCCCAGAGAACTTTTGTTTACTGATTCAAAGATCACACAGATCCCAGCATACATAAGGGGGATTACCAATAGACCCCTGGCTGTCTTCAAGAAAGCAATGGATAGGCACCTTAAGTCAGTACCTGACCAACCAGGCTGTGGTTCGTACGTCAGTTTGCGTGCGGCCAGCAGCAACAGCCAGTTTGATCAGACCCTGATCCACCATGAGGCCTGGTCTCAGACCGAGCCGCGGGGGCGTTGACCCCCAAAACCCTCTTCAGATAAACTCCAGGTAATGATGTCATTGATCCTAAACCTGACTCAGAAACAGTTGTAGATTCTCCAACTGAGGTAAAAACTGATGAGAGTGTAAGATATAACACAACATTACCTCGCATGTCTTACCAGTAGGGCCCACTCATACGGCAGGTTAGCTTCCAGGCTACTGCCCCACTCATACGGCAGGTTAGCTTCCAGGCTACTGCCCCACTCATACGGCAGGTTGGCTTCCAGGCTACTGCCCCACTCATACGGCAGGTTGGCTTCCAGGCTACTGCCCCACTCATACGGCAGGTTAGCTTCCAGGCTACTGCCCCATCGGTTGCCAGGCTTGCCCCACTCATACGGCAGGTTGCTTCCAGGGCCGCCCCCTCATACGGCAGGTGGCTTCCAGGCTACTGCCCCACTCATACGGCAGGTTGCTTCCAGGTACTGCCCTCATACGCAGGTTGGCTTCCAGGCTACTGCCCCACTCATACGGCAGGTTAGCTTCCAGGCTACTGCCCCATCATCGGCAGGTTACTTCCAGCTCTGCCTATCGGCAGGTTAGCTTCCAGGCTACTGCCCCACTCAACGGCAGGTTAGCTTCCAGGCTACTGCCCCACTCATACGGCAGGTTGCTTCCAGGCTACTGCCACTCTCGGCAGGTTGCTCCAGGCTACTGCCCCACTCAACGGCAGGTTAGCTTCCAGGCTACTGCCGGAAAATGGACATTGCCGGAAAGCAGAATGCCGTTTGTTTCCACTTATAAGTGTCAGATAATAAGTTTACACTAACATATATTAAGTTAGCAATATAAAAAGACATTAAAAACAATAAAAAGTAAAATACACACAGAGTACACTCATTACTAGTCCTAATGTAGGGTGAGAAGTGAGTAGTGTTTATTGTAAGAAGTTAAGTGTGCCAGCCAGCCAGGACACCCCCACCTCACCTCACTTGGACATTTAAGGTGCCCTAAAGCGATAAAATGAATGTATATACACTAATTACTTACCTTAAAATATTTGTAGTCTTAATGGTCTTAATATAGGGTGCAAGGTGAATAATAGGGTAGGTAGGTATCGAATAGTGTGGAAGGTTCGTAATCCCATCTGGGGACCCCACCCACACATTATACACTAGCCCTTTAAAGCGCCCTAGAGTAATTAAATGCGAAATTGTTTTTTAATTGGAACGGGAAAATACCCAAATCAAAAAACTTTCGTGTTATTTAAAGTAAACTTTCAACATAACACTACGAACCCCCCACTAACGTTAACAAGTTCCCAGAAATTTCATCATATTTTTAGAATTAAAAACTCGGAACCAATTTTCTTTTCCCTAGTCATAACATTTCACCCCATTTATTTTTTGGGAAATTTTTTATCTAATATTTTTATTCAATATTGTTTTATAAACTGAAAAATAAAGGCAAAAAGGAATTAGGGAATGTGGGTTGTGGGGTGTGTGAGGTGGGTGGTGGGGGTAGGGGAGAGTGGTGTGGGGTGTGTGTGAGGGGTGGCAGAGGGTGGGGAAGAGTGGTGTAAAGGGGTGGGGGGGTGGCTGAGGGTGGGGGGAGAGTGGTGTGAAGGGGGTGGTGAGGTGAGGGAAGAGTGGTGTGAGAGTGTGGAGTGGGTGGCTGAGGGTGGGGGGAAGTGGTGTGGGGTGGGTGGCTGAGGGTGGGGGGGTGGTGTGAGGGGTGGCTGAGGGTGAGGAAGAGTGGTGTGGGGTGGGTGGCTGGGGGGAGGGAAGAGTGGTGTGAGAGTGTGTGGAGTCGGTGGCTGGGGGTGAGGGAAGAGTGGTGTGGGTGGGCAGTGGGTGGCTGAGGTTGGGGAGATGGTTTTGGAGGTTTTTTGGGGGGGGTAGGACGAAAAAATCTTTCCCAACATCCCGAATCATCGAGCTTTGCTTAACTGCCCCCAGTTTTGTGTCTAATTTTTGGAAAATTGTTTTTGGCCACCTTATCAATTCCTCTAGTATTTTTTGATTACATTTCCCCTTTTCTTCCTCCGATCGTCAGGTCAATACCCCATAGCTCCAGGACTAGGATTGTTGCAAACCTTTGCACTTTCTCTAGTTTCCTTACGTGCTTGGCTAGGGGGGATCTAAACTGGTGCTGCCTCCAATAAATTAATAAAGTGAGGGTCTGAAGTTCCCCTTTTAAAAAATGCCCGAATACTGTTTTTAGTTTGCAAGCCCTTTTTTGCAGAGTTATTTGGGGGGCCCCCCAAAAAGTGTGATGTTATATTCACCCCAAAATCCCTTTTTTTGAGGAGGGTTTACTTGGCCCCCTAACTGCGCTTATTTCCCTTCCCAATCTTCATGACTTTGCACTTGATAGGGGTTTAACTCAGGAGCCAGTTGCTGCAAAGGCCCAGTCTGTCCAGAACTCTTTGTAGTTCTGCCTAGTCCTCATCCGATTGAATTCTTCTCACCAATTTTAATCATCTACAAACAGGGACACTTCGCAGTCTATGCCTTCCATCATGTCGTTTAAAAAATCAAAACAGCACCAGTCCCCGGACTGACCCCTGGCCCCGTTGGTCACAGGCCCACTCACACCTCGCGACGCTATTACTCACCGTTGTCTTCCTTACAGGTGTTCCGATCTATTACATTGCCTTCCTGTTATCCCTGCCTGGTCTTCCCGCTTTTGCACTAATCTCTTGTCTGGATCTGTGTAAACACCTTCTTACAGTCCAAGAAAATCAACTACCCCCCCCTTTTTCTTTTTTACTGCTGTCACCCTGTCATGAACTCCATATGTTTGTGACACAGGTTTCCGTCCCCGAAACCATGGGCTGTGTTAATAAACTCATTCCTTTCTAGGTGCTCCACCACTCTTTTCCCGATAATTTCTATGATTTGCATTAAATGTCAGTGACACTGGTTGTAGTTTAATGCTTCTGTTCTCTTTTTTAAAAAATTTGGGGCTACATTTGTTGTCTTCCTCCTAGGACCCTGCTTCGATAGATGTTTGAAGATTGTTGTTGGGGGCACATAGCGTCTCTCTCCCCCCCTCAGGACCCATTGAAGTGTTATCTGGCCCCATTCCTTTGGGTTTTGCCCTTGCACCTCTTTTCTTCTTCCTCTTTGTTTATTGTGTCCAACACTTGTTTCCCCCCCATTTTTTTTGGGGTCCTTTCTGTCCCTCTTGAACTCTTCTTTGAATCCACGTTGAACCCCTATTTTCCATTGTTTCTTGGATCTCTCCTCCCTTCCCTTTCCCCAGCCTGATTACCTTTTTTGCCTTTTTTTTTCCCCCTGATGTGGCTGTCAGCAGTTTGGATCAATTTGGTTTTACTGCTATGTTTTTATTTTTTGTCACACCCCCCATCATCTCGTTCAATTTTTTCCCCCTGCCACTTTTTACCCCCCCTGAACCCCGTGTAGGAAATTTTCATCCCTGTGTAGCCCCCCTCTTGTGGGCTTTTCATCCCCCACCTTTTCCCCCTCTCCCCTTTAACTGTACCATGAATTCAAGCTCAAAACCCCCCAGATTGCGGCCCCCCGGGGGGTCATTCTTTGTGATTTTCATCAATGTCTGCACTACCCCGGGAAATTTGACCCAAAGTTTTTGGCATCCCTCCTTCCTCTGGTGTGCCCCCAGGGATGGTACATGGGTTTTCCCCCAGTAAAACCCTCCTTCACCCACCCCCCCTTTTGGGGGAAATAAAATTGGGTTTTCCCCCCAGTTGATTTTTTATGGTTGAAGTCACGTAATCAGGGGCCCCCCTGCTCTTTCCCCCCTTTTTTGGCCATTCAGCCAGTTTTAAACCATGGACATTACCCCATCATACTCTTTTTGGCCCCTGTTGTTCTGTGGTGGGTTATAATCACGAATTACCCCCTTTGGGGGCCTCCAAATAAAATGTTTTTATGTTCTTGTTTTTTTTTTGTCTTATCCTCCCCTGGCAAACCCATTGGTTTTGATGAGGCACCATTCCCCCTTCCCCCCTCCCTTTCCTCGGGTTTGATATCCCATTGGAAAGATGTCATCTGTTATCATTCCTGTGAGTTTGGGGTTTTTGTGGGGAAGCTATTGTCCTGTGATGCCCCTTGCCCTTTTTTTTGGCCCCTTCCCCCACTTATTTGTTTGTCCATGTTGGGGAAAAACCCCTTTATTTTCCCCCTCCACCCCAGCACTGTGTTCTGGGGGGTCTGTGGGGGCGGGGGCCGGGGGTGTGCGGGGATTCTACACCCAATGGGGGGAAAAGGGGGGGTTTTGGGGGTTTTTTTTGGGGAAAATTTTGGGTTATGGGTTCTATGGGGGGTTTTTATGGGCTTGCACTTTTTGCTCTGTCTGCCGGGGTTGTCCTCTGCTTTTTCCCCTTTTTTCTCTTCCTAGCCTTTTTTTTGTGTCCTCCCCCTCAGCTGCTGCATTTGTTCTTGTTCTGTCTTGGTCGGAAACCCTTTTGGGAATTTACATTCCTTCAGTTGTGGTTTTTTCGGGATCCTGTTTCAACCGTTTCTTTTTGAAAACAACTTGACGGGGGCCCCCCCAAATTCCCCTTATTTTTAAAAAATTACATATCAGTCATGTTTCCCCGTGTATGTCTTTTTATGATGTTTTCAATCTCCTTTTTTTTTTTGCCGTCTTTCATTGTGCGTCCTTTCCCCCACTCTCATGAAGCCCTTGAATAAACACTTACCTCTCCCTCTCCCCCCTCCCCTTGCCTTTCCATTTGTGTCTCTTTGTCCCATTTGCATGGCTTTGTTTCCCTTTTTTTTTTCCTGTAGCTCTGGTGGCATGGTCATGCCTCTGCATGGGACCTATCCAAAATCTCCACCTTCTGCCCCCCCTCTTTCTGCTATCCTTGCTCCCAACTTCTTTCCTCTTTATTCCCCTTTAAATCATGGGTCCTTCCTTTCTGTTGGGCTCCTCATTCAGTAGGGGTGTACCTGTTTCAGATGCTATATTCCTCTGGGCAATAGCCCTGTCTTGCTTTTGCCTATTTACCTTATATTCTAGGACCCCTATCCTGGCTTCTGCAGCTTCGGCTTGTTTACTCCTATTTCTTCTTCTCCACCTCCATCCTCTTTCTCCATTTTTGCAGAAAACTCTTGCTTCCATCCTCCTCTCCATGTTTAAAAAAACTCATCTAGTTTGCTCTCCACCCCTTGTTCCATCATTTTTCATTGCTCTTCCATCCATCATTCTTCCCAACCAGAATAATTTTCCTCCCGATTCCCCCGAGCGTCGACTTTCCCTTCGTCCCCCCAAACTTTTCTTTTTTTAAAAAAGGTTTTTGTAATGTATGTGTGTTGTTTTGTGTGTGTGGGAAGTTGTAAGGGAGAGAGATGGGCACACTGATGGAGAGGTGGGGGTGGCAGGGGGAAGGGGGGAGTGGGAGAGGAAGAACACATTTAAAACAGGTTAGATTTTTTGTGCATGGGGGGGGGGGAGTTCTAAGGAGGGGGAGGGAGGGAGGGAGGGGGGGGCAGGGAAAATGATGGGGAGTGGAGAAAAAAGGGAAGGGGGTAGAGGGAGAGAAAGGGTGGAAGGGGAAAGGGGGGAGGGGGGAAAAAGAGAGGGGGAAAAGGGGGGAGAGGAAAAAAAAGGGAGAGAGAAAAGAAAGAGAGAGAGGAGAGAAAGAGAGAGAGAGGGAGGGGGAGAGGAGAGAGAGAAGAGAGAGGAGGGGAGAGGGAGAGGAGGAGGGGAGAAAAAGGGAAGGGAGGAGGAAGAAGGGGGAGGAGAAAAAAGGAGGAGAAGGAAAGGGGGAGGTGGAGGGAGAGGAAGGAAGAAGGAGGAAAGGAGAAGGACGAGAAGGGGGGAGTAAGAAAAGGGGGAAGGGGAAGAGGAGGGGGGGAGGAAGAGGAGGAACAGGTGAAGGAGGAGGGAGGGAGAGGAAGAGGAAAAAGGAGGAAGGAGGGGGAGGAAAAGGGGGAGGGGGAAAGGGGAGGGGAAGACTAGGGTCAGAAGGCTGTAATTTTTTTGAAGTTACAAAGGACTTGTGTGCACACCCAATGTGTGTCGGCCTATACTTTGGTGACCCAAATTTCCCTCCCAGCCCCCCTTTCTTCCCTTCTAAGTGCTGTAAAGGATATTTGGCTTTGAGGGGGGTTTGGACCCCCCAGTTCCCAGTGATGCGGGGCCCAAAAATGATCATTCAACATGAAAACCAAAAAAAAGGTAATTTGTACATCACCCCCTGGCAAAAAGGGTATCGTCTAGGATCCCACACCGGCAGAGGGTATCTCTGGGACCCCACACCGGGCAGAGGTTTTCCCCCTAGGACCCCACACCTGGAAAGAGGTATCGTCTGGGATCCCACCCCCGGGGGCGGGGGGTAATGGGGGGTTCTTGGGGATCCCCACCTGGCAGAGGTATCGTTAGGATCCCAACTGTTGTGGCTGCACGATGATTCCCCGGGACGGCATTCCGGGCCCCTGGTTCCCCTTCAGTTTCTTTTTTTCTTTTTTTTTTTATTCTATTCAATTAAGGGGTGCTATCAGTTGAACAATTTAAACCCTTATTGACCACACTTGTTTCAGGAAAAAACCAGAGTCCCAAGAAAACTGGATATTTTCCCCTTTCTTTTTTTTTTTCCTTTTTTTTTTCCTTTTCTTTTTCCCCACTTTGTGATTGTTTTATTATTCACTACCTCAACTATCCTTATCTCTTATCTCACTGGCTTGGATCAAACTTATTTTGTTTGGGAATTTTGCAGTTAGTGGCTTGTCAACACCACACCCCCCCCTATGCCGCCGCCTTTTCCCCCTGGCACTGGGGGCAACTTTCAAACTATTTTATAAAATTGAATCCCACCCCCCTTTTTTGATTTAGACCAACTTGGGAATTCACTAATCCCGGGGTTTGGGTTTACTGACACCGAAACCCTTTTTGCCAAACCTTTTAATGTCCTTTGGGGTGTGTGCATTTTTTGTGTGTGTACTCACCCAATTGTTTTTGGGTTTCAGGGTCGAGACCCCAGCTCCTGGCCCCCCCTTTTTGCCCTTTCCCCTACTGGGTCTCTGCTCTCCTGCTCCAGAGCTTTATCATACCTCGTCTTAAAAAAATGATGGGTTCCCCGCCTCCAAATATATCTTTCTCTAGGGC
>WNWK01045490.1:0-14703 GCA_009830355.1 Cherax destructor
AGTGTCACTGACATATATAGTATAAAAGTCATGGAGAAGTAGTCAGGAGAAAGGGGTTTGGACCCCGGGGAAAATGAGTTTATCAACGGGAAAAACCCCAACGGTTTCAGGGAGGGGAAATCCTGTGTCCAAACCTACGGGAGTTCTATGACAGGGTGACAGCAGTAAGACAAGAGAGGGGGATGGGGGTAGATTGCATTTTTTGGGGACTGAAAGAAGGCGTTTGACACAGTTACACACAAGGTTGTAAAAGCTGGAGGAACAGGCGGGAAAAAGGGGAAGGAACCCCAGTGGTCGGGAATCCCTTCAGGAAGACAGCACAGTCATAGTTCTGGTGGGTGTCAGAGTGGGCGCCAGTGACGGGGGGGTTTTTCCCAAGGGTCGTTTTCCCGGTGTTTTTCGGGTATTTTAAACGACATGACGGAAGGAATAGACTCCAAGTGTCCCCGATTGCAAAAATAATGTGAAGTTGATGGGGAAACCCCAAACGGACGGGACCAGGCAGAACTAAAAAGGGACCTGGACAGGCTGCAATCCCCCGGTTCAAAATTGGCCCCTGGGTTCAACCCCACCAAGTGCAAAGTCATGGGAAAATTTTTGGGGGGGGGCAAAAGGGCCCCAGGCGGGGGAAAATCTGGGGGGGCCCGGGCTACAAACCTCACTCAAAGGGAAAAAATCTGGGGGTGAGTATAACCCAGGCACATCCCCCGGGCCACATCAACCAAAAAAAATGCTGCAGCATACGGGCCCTAGAAACCCCCCGAAAACTTCCGACATTTAATAAGGAATCGTTCGGGCCCTTACACTTTTCGTTAGGCCCATATTGGGTATGCAACACCAGTTTGGAACCCCCCTAGTGTTTGTGGGGTTCTTTTTCATAGATTTGGAAAAATTAACGGGCGATGAGCTTGGTTTTGGTAGCGTTTTGAGGGGGTTGGTTTTGGGAGCTGAGAGCCTTTTCCCCGTGTCCGTCTCGTATCCCCCCAAAAAGGGGAAATGCTGGGGGGCCCCCGGCACTGAGACATTCAAAAAAGGGAGGCCCTTTTTTGGGTTCCCCGATCACATGGCCAGAGGTTTGAAATCACAACAGCCGTTATAAGTACCCGAACTCGGGCATGCTACGTATGGCGTCTCGACATACAACTATACAAACTAAGGGCAACAGGAAAAAACCCCCTCAGCTGATTCAAACAATGTCAAAGTACACAACAGTTAACATTATACTTCACATGGATATTATCTTTACGGAATAATCTACATTACTATATGATGCATCATAAACATAGGAATTAATTAAATGAGCTCATTCTAGAAAAATCATGATAAAGAGAAAAAAAAATAATTTTTTCGTCAAATTTTTTTCAAAAGGATCTAAAATTTTGAGGAAATATATTTACAAGAAGGTAGTGATTAACAGACAAAAGGGAGATATGGTGCACACAAATCTATACTGTTAATTCTCAGAACTCGGAAGAACGTGAACACAAAAAAAATTTGAGTAATACTAAGTAGATATTATAACACACAGTTAAACGCTTACTACATATTTATCTATACAAGTTATTTACATTTAACCCCAACTCTGTAGGGTGAGATTGATATAGGCTGTATAATTATCATCTCTGGTGGATCAAACTCTGTTACAATAGGTAACTCAACTTCTGATTGAGGAGGATCTACACTGGTATTACAAATGATACTGAGGACTTCTCAACACTTGGCGTGTACGTAGGGAATAACGACATTCAAGTTGATCTGACTGATCATTAGAGGTGGGGTACAGCAACAGGAGAATTATCAGATTCTGTCTCACTTGTCTGATTATTAGGGTGACAGGGACTCTATCATCATCGCATACTAACTTCATATGATCAAATGCGATTCTTTAAACTGACCTGTACTAAGACACAGAGCCTCGAAGGAATTCTGGATGGGGATGGAGTACTCCGATCTCCTACTGTCACCACGGGTCGGTCTGATTGGGGCGCTGATTCCCCGAGTTCACAAACTTTGCTTGGTTCTGGTTATTAGGCTGGGAACCACGGCCTCTATTACCTCTTCTACTTCTACTGTAGAGCGACCACGGAAGGATCTGGAATCCGCGGTTATTTAAGGCATTACACTCGGAAGTATCATGGCCAGCTATCCGGTGATAAGTGCAATAAGGTAAGTCTGGATAGGGCTCTTCGACAGTGCGACGTTCTTAGAGGCATTGTCAGGACAGTTTATTGAATATGACCTCTGTAACCACAAAGTTATAGCAGATCGTCTGCTGTGGTCACTATAGGTACTACGGTTACTATGAGCATACTGATTTTTTCACACTCCTTTGGAAGAAGAACGGGAATGATAGTTACTAGGGCCTTGCCGTGTTGCACAAACGACAGGGGGTTGAGTGCTGTAACTCAGGTAATGTTGATTGTACTGACCTACGATGAGGGAACGATTTGGGGGACACAAATCACGGACATGTCAGGGGCTTCAAGAGGTTCTACACTGACAGTTAAAGGACTTGCCTTATAAGCATATACTGCTGTAGGTGGCATCAATTGC
Source organism: Cherax destructor (assembly GCA_009830355.1). NCBI lineage: Eukaryota > Metazoa > Arthropoda > Malacostraca > Decapoda > Parastacidae > Cherax > Cherax destructor. The sequence goes on from WNWK01045490.1 coordinate 2,554, forward strand.
TTAATGGCACCATAAGCTGCAAATTTACCTATTGACCAACCATCCATTACATGGCCAGGCGGGAAGAAGGAGGATTTTGGAATCCAGTCGCAAACGATGATAAGAGGGCATCTAACCTGAAAGCAAATTGACACAGCTGTTCATCGTGCCTAGGGACCGCGTTCACTAGTTCCTTTAGTACAATAAACGGATCTACGGCCTCCTTAGGATTGAGGAACTTACGTAATCTTGATTCATAATCTTCCCATTTAGTTAGACCTTTGAATTCTTTCATTCGCAAAAGAGTCAACACATTATTAGCGGCAGGCGACCTAGCCAAGGATTCTTTTGCCATAGTAATAAGGCGCTCCTCCGATGGCGGACTTTCCACGGAACTTGCCCTTGAACGATGCAAGGAACCAGTCGTCAAGACTGTCTGGGTCACCATTAAAAGGGGTAGTGAATCAATGGGGTCTCTAGAATAGTTAGAAGAACGAGGAGTCTTTTGTCGTTCGTTATTCAATTGATTCTGACTAGGCAGTCCCACGTCATTGCCTTGACTGGCAACACTCACCCCATTACAAGTTACATTTTCCTGAGACATGACTGAGCAAAGAAAATTGCACAAAGACTAATTCAGGTAAAAATGAGAATGGTAAAATATTCACAGTACACAATTAGTTAAAATGGGAATTAAGAATAATTGAATTAGATGTAGAAAAGGGGTTAAAACAACTAATATACACTGCACAAGAAATGACAACTCACTCACTGATTTTTGACTGTAAAATTTAAGGAATTACTTTACAAATTGCAATAAAAGGCAATACTGACTACTGTAAGGATTAACTGCAAAATGATCTCTCTACTGGAATTCAAACACAAGTACTAGATGAGAAATAATAAATCAATGCAAAGTGGAAATACAATAAAAATTGTATTCAACTGGAAAAGTACTAGAAAACAAATTTTCTTAAAAGAAAATGACACTAGAATTTAATATGCATTGCTGGCAGAAGAATTAACTATGATGCTGACAACTTGCATTGAATTATTAGCACTTTTTAGGATAACACTGAGTAAAATGGAATAAGGTGCACAATACTGTATGCAAAAATAACAAGAACAAGTAATCACTACTGGAGAATAATTTTAAAGTGTAATCAATGTATGGTATTGCATAAACAATTTACTGCATCAATTAAAAATCAATGTTGCACTGGGCAATAAGGAGAATGAACACTTTAACTCTTAGTTCACTTAAGAAAACTAATGAAAATGATTATAATGAATATTACTTTACTTTACATATAAGGGTTAAGAGTTAATTTGTTCAAGGAATTTTGATAAGATCAACACAAAGACAATAATACACAAACTGAAATAAAGGGTAAAAAAAAACTTACAGTTTTGCAGGAGAATACACAACACAACAAGATTCAGTCAGTGAATGTGATAGTATGCAATAAGATCTTGCATTTAAAAATATGTATAAAGAGATAGTTCTTGCTGCTTCAGACAAAATATATTCGATGAACAGATTCTGCAAAATTTAAAAAAATGAGGCACAGGTTGACACAAAAATATAAATTGTCTGTTGAACTAAAACATGTGAGATACTGGCACAAAAATTAATGGGACACGCTGAATGGCACACAGGAAAATGAAATATGCAACTAGGAACACTGGGGCATAAACAATAAGGAACTATGCACAGACACTGCATAAAAACACAAGGGAATGCACTGGGAAAAAAAAATGAAGGACAGGGAATTAATAAACACTGCAATAATAACGAATAAATCAAATACTGCACTGAAGGACAAGAAAATTTATACACAAGTACTTACTGCATGTGTACGAGTTTACACAAGGAACATAGATATAAAAGGAGACACGGAATACATGAAAAACTGAAAAAGTATTTGAAATAAATTTACACGAAACTGAAACACAAGTCTTTAAATGTCACTAAGAAAATTCACTGCTTAAATGTCTCACACACACGAATGTCTATAATAGAATAAAGTCTAATGATGAATGAACGACGAGTGTAGGTGGAGAGAATATATTCCTGGTCGATGACTGCTTACAATCTTGAAGAAATGCGCTTTCCGAAGAACTCACACAGCAAGCTTTTACGTTGGCGCTCTGGGATGAAGGAAGACACTCTCGACTTGCTATGTGAGCCAGAAACAATGCTGCTGGTACCCCAGATAGGGTAGAAATACCACAAAATGTTGGCTGGTAGAGGGTAGTGTGAGCAGGTGGTATCTTTGTTTACACTAGCGTGGGTGGTGAGTGGCGCGCGCGTGGATGACGTCACTGCTGCCTGACTCGCTGGCGGTGGGCGATGACGTCACGGGGTTCGGCCAGTACACTAGTTCTCACGGCCTTGGGACTACTAACCCAGGTGGCTTTTTGTACAATAAGCCACAGGAATGGTGAAGATCACTCTGACAAGCGTCCAACTTGTAGCACAGAGCGATTGGAGACAAAACTGCAAGGAACTGGCTTGCTGAAGAAACGACTGGCTTACTTGTATAACTGGCTTTCCTGAAGAAGCTGGCTTAGCTCTTAGGACTGGTAAACCTGAATTCTCTTACTTGCACACAGCAGTGAGATGCAGGATGGATGACAAGAGACAGACTGGATGACTGCAGGCTTGGCTTAAGCTCTTCCCATAAACTGGCTTACTTGTTGGCTTAATTGCAAAACCCAGATCAACTCTTCGGAGGTTTACTTGCAATTAGAAGCCAGAAGACTGGAGACACTGCTTCAGAAGAGTCTTGGATGGGTGACGTCACGGGTGAGGGAAGGTGAGTCGCTGGCGACGGTTGATATTGACGCTGGAGGCACTGAACACCGGCTCTTCCTCTTCTTGTTAAATCTGCTCAGATTACACAAAATCTAGGCCCACAAGCTGTCACCATTTGTGTTGTGGGGTTCTTTGCATAGATTTGGTATTATTAACAGACGATGAGCTTGGTTTTTGGTAGCGTTTAATGAGGCGTTGGATATATGGGAGCTGAGAGCCTATGCCTGTGTCCGTCTCGTATGCCTACCCCAAGGGAACTGCTGGAGGGGCCGCACGGCACTGAGACATTCAAAAGGCAGGCCTATGATTGGCTAATGCCAGATCACATGGCCAGAGGTTTGAAATCACGTGAACAGCCGTTATAAGTACAACCGTACACTAGCCAAGCACGTAAAGAAACTAGAAAAAGTGCAAAGGTTTGCAACAAGACTAGTCCCGGAGCTAAGGGGTATGTCCTATGTGGAGAGGTTAAGAGAAATCGACCTGACGACACTGGAGGACAGGAGAGATAGGGGGGACATCATAACGACATATAAGATACTGAGAGGAATTGACAAGGTGGACAGAGACAGAATGTTCCAGAGATGGGACACAGCAACAAGGGGACACAGTTGGAAGTTGAAGACTCAGATGAATCACAGGGATGTTAGGAAGTATTTCTTCAGTCAGAGTGGTCAGGAAGTGGAATAGCTTGGGAAGTGATGTAGTGGAGGCAGGATCCATTCATAGCTTCTAGAAGAGGTATGACAAAGCTCATGGCGCAGGGAGAGTGACCCAGAGCGGCCAGTGAAGAGGCGGGGCCAGGAGGTATGACTCAACCCTGCAACCACAACTAGGTGAGTACACACACAAATACACACACACACACAATGAAGAGGCGGAGTCAGGAGCTGTGACTCGACCCCTGCAATCACAAATAGATAAGAAAACACACAGAGTACAGGCTCAATGGGCAAAGCCTGCAAACCTTCAAAGGAGAAGCTCCTTGAAGTGAATATCGTGCCGAGCATACCACCTGAGGCGCACATCAATCAACTCCAGTAGCAAATCCGCATCTGGCAAATTTTAAGACTAGCTTTTAGGTATTTTTATGAATACAGGTGTAGTCTTGTTATCTGTGCACATGCTCGTAACTAAGTCAGCATGATAACTAATTAGCAGTGTAGGGACAAGGGAAGAACAGCAGAGAATAACTTCAATACATTTTCCTTCACCGAAGAAATGTGCAATGTATAGTATTTGCAGAGGATATGTACACTAAGACAATTTGCAAGCAAGAGTCATGGTGAGAACCGTGTTCTACCAGACTTGGAGGTAAGTCTACCAATTTTACTCCACGAGTCCCAGACGTCTCTTCACAGAATTGTCAGAGGCTTTCCTGTGACTGGCGGAATGAACCAAGCAATTAGCATAACAGTGGGGCCTCTCCTGCTACACTCTTAACTGCTGGTTCTCTGGTCAAGAGGGCATGTCTATATGTGCGTGTATCATATTCTTAGTATGCCATAGACATCTAGGTAAAGAATCATTCAAGTCACTATACCAGGGCTACTCAATTGGCGGCCCGCGGTCCGAATCCGGACCTTCTGAGTGTTGTAGTGGACCCCGGGCTTCAGGAGAAAGCTTAGTTAAATAACAGCTGTTACCACGTTTAGGATCAGTTGGTACACAAGAGCGGGATTAATACATTTTTCTATCTGAATGGAATGCATACAACTTACATGTTAAAATTCGGATTTTTTTTTAATAAAACTTCAAATCCTGTTGTAGTGTAATTTTACTATATAACATTCTGTTAATCAGGTATATATTAATTTTTCAGTTTGAAAACTCCATTTAAACCAATTTGAGTAAAAAAATTCAAAATTTGTTCGTAAAAATTATTTTTCCCACTATTTATCTTCATATTTTGTAAATTTTTATAAGACGAGGACTGAAAATGAAGTTCATAGAAAATGATGAGTACACTGACTGACCAATACTCGGATTTGTTGCTTTTCATGATTGTGTGTAAAAAATGTATCCGAACCTTTGCATACAATGGTACTTGTCCAAGTGGACCTTGCTTATAGTAGTTGAGTAGCCCTGCTATGTACCATGTATATCAAGTCCATACTAGAGATACAGCACCAGTATGGAACCTGTGGAAATCACGGACATGGTTGTTTTCCCCAGACGGTTAACCTCCGTAAGTGGGGAGGAAAGGAAGGGGGACAAGCAGTGACCCACATATGCCTATGAACAGGTGCCACATTTCTTCATACACTTAATCTGTAAGACTAATCTAGTAATGAAGCCTCCTTAGGCTAATGTATTATACACTATTTATTGCGACCCCAGAATTGACAATGTATATACATGTTTATATGATGTATTATATATATTTCTCAATTTCTTATAATTTTATATGATCTAGCCAGTGTAGCAGTTGCTCTGGGCGGCCAGTTACAAACGATCAGTTTACTAGAAGCAGAACAGCTTCCTGATAATTTACAAATGAGAGGCTTGCAGGAGACCATTGCTATATTTAAAGAAGCTAATGTGGGACTTGCCGACCTTGATTTCAAGTCTGACAAGGTTGGGAAAAATAGACCTATTACTTGGCAGTGACCACTACAGCAAATTTGTGCAGTGAATGACAACAGTGAATGACCTCTCCCTGCTGAGTACAGCTGGCGGCCATATGATATTTGGGCCACTCCCCAATGGTGAGGGAAGTGACCGCAAAGACAGTGACACTGTCAAAGTGGCTTAGTGATGGGAATTACTGCCCTGCCACTACCACACACCCAGCTGGTCAGTATGGTGTCGGGTTACTGCATGGGAGCGACCGACCTCCACAGAAGCGTCACCTCATATCAGCAGACAGTCTGCCTAAGCACAGCTGTCGAGCCTCAGTTGCCTATTGATGGGTCTAAGTACTCCTCACTAGACTCTTGACAGACACCTCTCGAGCGTACACATCCTTACAAGTACAGGGAAGAGTGAGTCTTATGAACCCATGAAATACTGGGTAAAATGAGTACAGAGAGATAGGTTCTCAGTTGATTATGATGTCTTGAAGAATGAGTCAGTAAAAAAAAAAAAAAACAGATTTAATACGGACTCTGTAACTCTACTTGGACTCAGAGAATATACTGAGGTGCCGTGGAATACAGAATTTCCCCCTACCAAGAAACACAATACCTCCTATTCTCGTCCCGAAATACCATTGGTTGACGAAGCTGATTATTAATGACTCCAACTTACAAGTGTCACACGGTGGTATCTGTGACACTCTGCACAAAATACACCAGTCCTACTGGATACCTCAGGGAACCCAGAATGTCAACATACAATTAAGGCGTTTTCGAAAACATCCTTAGCACAATCCTGACCCTCTGGCCCATTCACGCAGACACACGAGGCATGCCAGCTCCTTTAAATCCTAGCTAACTGTGCATACACAACAGCAGACAATAAAAGCCAGTGGATGGATGGATGAAATGACTAAAATTGAAAATCAGGAAAGGTAAGAATTTAAATAAGAAAAATTCAGTTTAAAAATAATGAAATAGAAGTTTAAAAATGCCTCCTCACATTAACTGGGTCAAACTGAGATAATGAAGAAAAGAGAGTTAATAAATCACGAACTAGCTAAAAAAAAAAGATCATAGAAATAATTTAAAGGCTAAGAAGAGTTAAAATCTAAAGGGAATAGTTTGCAGGAATAACTAAGCATATGAGAGGATTAGAACTGAAGTTTCAGCTAGCACAAGATATTTATGAAAATACAAACAGAAACTTAGAGAAGGAGAGGAAAGGTCTGGAAGCATATAAATATGCAACTGAGCACAGTTTTGTAAAATTTTCTTCAGAAAATAGACTGTACAACGGGTTGCACTAGCTAAATACTTCACTGCAAGATCCAATGCAAGTCAAGAAATTAAAAAAAAAAAAAGAGATTGCAAATATCAATGTTATTAAGGGACGTTGTTGATGGAGATAAAATAGTTATTGTCCAAAAGGAAATAAAATCACTAATAAAGATAATTAAAGTGACTGTAAAACACATAAATGCATCTTCCATTCAAATATCAACAACCTATTCTCATATAAATGCGAATTTGAAAATAGGAGAAAAACAGACATAAGTCACTAAAAATAACATTTGCACAGTTAAAGCATAACAAATAAATGTTATAAAAATGTAAGAACATCAAGGAATTAGAGGGTTATAAGATATATAAATTAGGGAAGATCTTCTATAGGAGAATATTGTGAAAATAAAGGATTTCATAAACACTGCTAAGAGGTTGAGAGTTGAAGTAAGTAAGAAAAGATTTTTTTTTTTTTTTTTTTACAGAATAACCGAATGGACTGATATTACTTGTGATTAAAAGGAAATGTGAAGAAAAAATGTTTTTTAAATGAGAAATTGAAAAGCTATTCTAAGTCTTAAGAATGTTATTCCTTGTTATTGCAACCAGTTCTAAGGCAATGTTGACTTTGAAAGAAAATACATTTTGACCTATTTTGTTTTTTTTTTTTTCAATCCGTTGGTGGGGAGATGTTTTTGCAGATCTCTTAAGATTTTACCCAATAATACTAATGTGCGTGTGACACTTTCCGACACGTTTACTAAACGGAAATCGAACGAAACTTAAAAAAAAAAAACACCTTAGTGGATATACCATACCTAGCTTCATCATGGATATCCCCTAAGTTGCATCATCATGAATATACCATCCCGTGCATCATAATGGATATACCATAATGTGCATCATCATGGATATACCATACCGTGTGTCATAATGTATATGGGGAAAAATTTCTCCAGGAGGTGGGTATCCCCCCTTTGCCCTTTCAAGCCCTTTTCAACTGAGGGCCAAGCCCTCAGAAAGGGGCAGTGACGTCTTGTTTACTGCGGCAAGTAATTGGACACAGATGTTTACCAGTATGTACCAGTGTTAGACACGCCACTTCCTTGTAAGACGTCCGGCTGACCACTGGTGCTCCTATATGTAGTTAATGAGAGACAATTGATCTCTTACTAGTATGAAATTAAAAAAATCCTACACTATTCTAATACCATGTTAAAGATAGCATATACAGTCGTCTAAGCCCAGACACAGCAAGAAATCAAGCATTCTGTATTGCTTCGTAGGTTTGGCAAGCAAGGAAAACATGTTGATCCACACTTTCTTTATGTCGGGATGACGCCCAGGGCACACCAGGGGGGCGGAGGAGATCAGATTGCTTTATAACATCACAGGGAACATTAACGCCGGGATAACGGATAAAGAACTCTGTTCCAGTGCGTTTTTTGTGTATAAAAGACAATCCAAATTAGCGGTATATTACAGAGAAGTGTGTGCAACTTCTTGTAGTGACATTACTGCAAATAGACAAATATTGAAGAACATAGTGACATTGCAAGTGTAACAAAGTTCCAGACTAGGACGTGTGACATTCCTCAGTGATACTTCTTCAATCAAGACACCGGATACCTGTCATATGGTGCAAACAATACCATAGCTCATGTTACAATGAGCAAGGTAGGTTTCGAACTTCTTTTGGCACAGGGGATCTGTGCAGTTCTTGTAGTCACAAGGGGTTTGAAACCGTCCTATTGAGCAGTAAGGTGCGGGCTTTTAGCCCAACCCGGTGAGTATAGATAACAAGAAAGGGGCAATACCGTGACTGGAACAATACACACAACCGCAATAAAAAAGAGGAGCTTACGACGACGTTTCGGTCCGATTTGGACCATTTACAAAGTCACACTAACACACAGGACAGGAAGAAGGGGTATTTATAGGCAGGCAGACGGGGGAGGGCACAAGAAAGGGTGGAGGGGTAATAATGGAGGTAGTAGTGGTAGTGGTAGTAGTAGTAGTAGTGGAGTCAGTCATATTCTAGGAAAGGAGCACTGCAAAATGAAGCTGGTGGCCCATGGGGTAAGGACAACAACACAGGGGGGGAAAAATGTAAATAAAATAAAAGAAGGACAAATACAAGGAAAAAAAAAAAAAAAACACAGAGGAGAAAGGAGAAAGGGGAAAAAGGGGGAAGAAAATAGAAGGGAAGGAATCAGGTTAAGTCACGGGTGTTCTGAAAGAGGAAAGCATCTACAGAGCAAAGCCAGGCTAAAGATTCATACAGGGAAAGTTGTATATAAGGGAGGATTCAACCAGACGGCGACTGTGAAAGTTGGACGTAGGGTAGACAGTTTTAGCAGAGACCAATCAATAGGATGACTGTGATCTCTGACATGACAGAAAAGAGCATTATTAGTGTCGGCAAGCCTAACACTTTTTTGTGCTCCTAAGTCTGTCAGAAAGAGATCGGCCAGTTTCTCCAAAGTACTGAAGGGACAGGAGGAGCAAAGAAATATAGTAGACACCAGGAGAATCTAGAGAGGGAGGGAGGTATGAACTAGATTAGTGCGAAGAGTGTTAGTCTGGAAAAAGGGAAGTTTGATGTCTAAGGGAAAGGAGAGAGTTGTTGAGATTAGAAAACCAGAGATGTAGGGAAGGCAGAGGACAGGAGAGTTCTCAGGAGTAGAGGGTTTAGGAGAGAAGAAAGTCCGTTTGGCACGAGGAGAAAGCAGAGTCAATGAAATGGGAAGGGTAGCCAAGGCGGGAAAATGAATTATGAAGACTGGAAATTTCTGCTTCAAGGAACTGTCCTGTGTGTTGGTTTACTTTTGTAAATGGTCAAGTCGGACCGAAACGTCGTCTAAGCTCCTCTCTTTTTATATGTGCGGGTTTGTGTGTAGTGAGTATAGTATTGTTAGTATTCATTTACTGAATGTATAATACTTTTGCTCCTCAGGGAAATATTCAAAATCACTTTATACTTCCTTTTCCTAACAGCTCCGTGGCGGTGAACACTGGTCATATCGGGAAACTTTCTGGCCCAGCTGCAGGAAAATTGACCAGCAACAAAAATAAATATACATTGTTTCATGTGTTCTCAATGTAAATTTACCATAGTATATACCATACCGTGCGTCATAATGTATACACCATACCGTGCGTCATAATGGATATACCTACAGTGCATCATAATGGATATACCATACCGTGTGTCATAAAAGTATATATCATACCTTGTGTTATAATGGATATACCATACCGTGCATCATCATGGATATACCATACTGTGTCTATTGGATATACCATACCGTGTGTCATAATGGATATACCATACGGACATCAAAATATACCATACCGGGTCATACTTTTATACCATAACGTGGGGAAAATTTTTTTTGTTTTTCCCCAAAAAACCCCCTAAACCGGGGGTCAAATTTTGTCTCGACATCGGTGTTGAATATCAAGAGGGGTCAACCTCTGCCCCGGGGGCGTGACAGACCACCAATATTCCTTGAATCCCCTTCAGGTTTGCCATGTTTACTTTTTTTAGATAAGGCAAAAAAGGGCAAAAGGGCCTAATATAAGGTCATCTACTCCCCAAAGGGGATAAACAAATATTTAATTTTTTAAAAAAAAAAACACTGAGACACTAATATATTAAACCAACTGCTCATCATGCGTCCCAAAAGCTTATTTAAATATTGAATTTGATGTTATGTTGTATGAATAATCTGGGGTTTACTACACTTATTTAATATTATACAATGCTTAATATTACTAGCAAGATGTCTCTTGATTTCCAGGTTGTCTGATTTTATTGTCTTTTTCCGATTTAAATCTTGATATTTGTTTCACGAGAGAATTCCCAAAAAAAGTTTTACCCAAACCTTCATTCTTCACCATGTTATTTTTTAAATTCGTTAATTGCCCCCTGCACAATTTACGGTAACATGATCTATCGGTTGAAAAACATCTTAGTTCCCCTTCTCCTCCCTGATTTGACCTCTGAATTTTCCATTCATCCATTTTGTTTATATTTTAAGGTTTTGTAAACACAGTAAGTCAAAACAGCTGGAGTTACCCCAAATTAAAAAAAACCTGGTCAGGGGAGGGAAACTAGGGATGTTTTTACTGTTGGGCTCCGGATGGAACATGCCCAAAAAAAACACCATCGACCATAAAAGGAAAAAGTGTGCTTATTTTTTTTATTTTAAAAAAGAATATGCTATTTTACAAAGATATCTCGTTCATAAAAGGTCAAAAAAAGGCCCAGGGCTGGTTCATTTTTTAGTCGTTAACAAACGAAACTAGCAATTACACTCTTAATATAATTTACTATACATCACTTACAAACTATACAACTATTTCGGTCACTATCCCTTTCCCCAATAAGGTATCCCGACCATACCCCTATAAATCCCCTGCGTCAATGAACCAAAAAAATTATTAAAGTATGGCATAATTTCTAATGCAGTTAAGTATTAGAACTGATGTTTTAAAACAAAAAGTTGTTATTGCACATTACAATTGGATAATATCCAAATTTTCAATAACAATGGAAATTTGGGCAAAAACCCCCCCAATAATTCAAACCTTCCCCTAAGAAACACCAGCTTTTAAGCTAAACTGAAAAAATTCTCATATTTAAAATTTTTCTCACTATTTTGGGTTGCTATCATATTATCCCCAGCCCCCGTGTCTTCAAATGTCATCAGGCTTAGCCCCGTAGTCACTCCTCAACTTTTTTACCCTTAGTCCAGAATTAGTCTTGTAAATCTCTGAATTCTCCCCTTTTTAATGCTTGATCAGGTGGGGGTTTCCCTACTGGTGCTCCCTACTCAGTGGGACCAATATCCTTAAATACAACAGCACAGTAAATAAGATGTATCCTCTATTATTATGAGGAGTATGGTTTATGACAGGGACATTGACCAATATTATATCATAATATTATACCTACACGATTATAGATATGCCATAATATTACATGGGAAATTGAATTACCCAAATACCATAAAGTCCCAAACATCTTTAACCATACAGTGTGACATATTCTTATCTTTTTTCTTATATCAAATTTTCTTTACCATATTATCGGGAGATAAAAATAGAAAAAATTTAGAGAACATGGAAGGAACTATGTACATCACTAGTAATTTTGCAAAAGTGCTAAAAGACGGATTTATAAATCCTCCCTCAATCAGTCTACCTCATTCCCTTTTTTAACATCTGACATTAAAGCATATTCTCTCCCATCATTCCTCCCATCACCCACTCCTCTTTTTAGTCAATCTGGGTTTATTGCCAAAATTTCTTTGTTGGACAATGTTATAATACAAAATATAATACAAAGTATAAATTATATATGTAAAAAGGTTTTTATTTTAAGGGTTTCCTTGCAGTATTAGGAGACGTTCAAAAAAAATGATAATTAATTTCAGTTTTCTTCAATTTAAATAAATCTCAAAAAAATTTTGACTTCGTATATTTTTC
>WNWK01045491.1:0-14702 GCA_009830355.1 Cherax destructor
AACAACATATAGGATACTGAGAGGAATTGACAAAGTGGACATAGACAGAATGTTCCATAGATGGGACACAACAACAAGGGCACACAGTTGGAAGTTGAAGACTCAGATGAATCACAGAGATGTTAGGAAGTATTTCTTCAGTCACAGAGTTGTCGGGAAGTGGAATAGTTTAGGAAGCGATGTAGTGGAGGCAGGCTCTATACATAGCTTTAAGCAGAGGTATTATAAAGCTAATGGCGCAGGGAGGGTGACCCAGTAGCCGCCAGTGAAGAGGAGGGGCCAGGAGCTTTGAATCGACCCCTGCAACCACAACTAGGTGAGTACAACTAGGTAAGTACACACACACACACACACACACACACACACACACACACACACAACACACACACACACACACAGAATGTGAATAAACTGCTAGGGAAAACTAGATACCTCGAAGGCGGCGGGGGGAGGGGGGGGGTAGACATTTCTCTCCTTGAGTTCTGAGAGAGGAAGTAAGTGTGCCACTAACATCAATCTTCAATAAATCTATCGAAGCAGGGCAACTGCCTGAGGTGTGGAAGACAGCAAATGTAGTCTCGATATTTAAGAAAGGAGACAGACAGGCTGCACTAAATTACAGACCAGTGTCGTTGACTTATGTAGTATCTTAAGTTATGGAGAAAATTATCAGCAGAAGAGTGGTAGAACACCTAGAAAGGAACGGGCTCATACATGACAAAACTTACTCAAGGAAAAGGGTCTTGGAGCGAGCATCATACCGAGCACATCTCCTGAGACAAACATCAACTAAATGAATTTCTGCAGCATATGGGCGCCTGGCAAACCTGAAAATTGCATTTCGATATCTAACTAAGGAGTCATTCACGACACTGTAAACCATGTACGTCAGCCCCATATTGGAGTATGCAGCACCAGTATGGAGCCCACACCTGGTCAAACACGTCAATAAACTAGATACAGTGCAAAGGTTTGCAAAAAGACTAGTACCGGAGAAAAGGGGTATGTCCTACAAGGAGAGGTTTAGGAACTCATTCTGATAACAATGGAGGACAGGAGGGATAGGGGACGACATGATAACGACATATAAAGCACTAAGAGGAATTGACAAGGTGGATAGGAACAGAATGTTTCAGAGATGGGACACAGCAGCAAGGGGTCACAGCTGGAAGCTGGAAACTCAGATGAGTCACAGAGATGGTATGAAGTACTTCTTCAGTCGAAGAGTTATCAGGAAGTGGAGAGTGATGTAGTGGAGTCAGGATCCATACATAGCTTTAAGAAAAGGTGCGATAAAGCTCATGGAGCAGGGAGACAGTGGACGTAGTAGCGATTAGCGAATAGGCGGAGCTAGGAGCTATGACTCGACCCCTGCAAACACAAAAAAGTAAGGATATGTAAGAACACCACATAAAGATAGCATACCTAAGTACGCCACCATAGACAGCAGCCATAAAGAGTCCACACATCCCAGTGAGGTGATTCATCTTGTCCATCACCAACAACGGCAGGATCTGGTCTCGTAAGGTGATTCTTCCTGAGGTAAGCGGGTCACAGTCCTTGTACGTGGCATATGCTACTACACCAGCATAGTAAAACAGTAGAGTGAAACAGCTGATCAACACAATGAAGGCGACGCACAGCCTGGGTACAGGGAATATCTTACTTTAGGTGAGTGTATTGAATATTCTATTTGAGTTTATATAACTAGTAGTTAGTAACTCTTTGTGATGGGAAAGTCCTTTGTGTAAACAGAGTACTTAATCTGGTTTGAAGATGTCTCAGAGAGAGAGAAGTACTAGTGCTAAAAATAGGGAGATTTGTTGATTTTGTTGGTAAATGCGAAGTATTGAAAGATCTTAGATGGCAGAGTGAAACATCTGAGTGAGTAGAATTATCAAAAAGTAAAAACTTGGTTCAAAAATTAAAATTTGTCGGGTCATATTGAAGAAGTGACTAAGGAATTGTCTGATGACCTAGGGAATTATGTGTTGAAATGCACTGGAAAACGTACAGAGGAGGATGACAAAGTTGATCCTATGTATCAGAAATCTTCCCTATGAGGATAGACTGAGGGCCCTAAATCTGCACCCTCTAGAAAGGCGTAGAATTAGGGAGAATATGATTGAGGTGTATAAATGGAAAACAGGAATTAATAAAGAGTATGTAAATAGTGTGCTAGAAATATATAGCATAGACAGGACTCGCAGCAATGGTTTTAAGCTGGAAAAATTCAGATATAAGTAGGATATAGCAAAGCACTGGTTTGGTAATAGAGTTGTGGATGAGTGGAACAAACTCCCGAGTACCGTCATAGAAGCAAAGACGTTGTGTAGTTTTAAAAATAGGTTTGATAAATACATGAGTTGGTGTGGGTGATTGTGAGTTGGACCTGACTAGCTTGTGTTACTAGGTCAGATGCCGAGCTCCTCCCTTAAGTGAATGTGACTAACCTGACCAGGTTAGTCACAGCAGTCCCCTCCAGCAAGCTCAGCTGCGAAATCACGCTCAGGGGAGAGATCCTGGCCAAGCCTCAGGACGAGGATACATACGTCAGGATCAAGACCATGGCTTCTCAGAACCCAGGGATAAGGGAGCTCTTTGCCCAGGACAAGGTGAGCAAGGGGGTTGTCGAGCACGTCCCTGTGCCCATCCCAGCAGAGCGCTTCCTCGAAGTGCCCAACATATCGAAGGCCGAAAGACTGACTACGGGAACCAACAAGGCACCGACTCGGAGTGTATTGATCCACCACAGGGGGCCCCTTCTTGCCCACATACACCTAGGAATGTGGGGGAAATTCAAGACCCGGGCCTACATAGATGGCCCGCTCCAGTGCTACAATTGCCAGGGATTCAACCACATTGCATCCACCTGCCAGCATGTGAAAAAGTGCGGGGTCTGCAGCAAGAAGCATGACTCCAGGAACTGCATAGCCCTGCTCAGGCAGAACAACCCCGAGATTCAACGCCCAGAGCCCAGATGTGTCAATTGTGGGAAGAGGCACCACGCCTGGGATCGGAGCTGTCCTGCTATAATGCAGCGGTGGCAACAGAGACGGCAGCGGCACGCCCCTACGACGACCACAGCAAAGCCCAACACTCGGGGCCCACAGCAGCAACAGACAGGGTCGACGACCAACCCATGGAACACTCAGCAGCGGCCACCAGGGACACACATCACAGCTTCCCAGAGCCAGCCCACGACCTACAACACCGAGTTCCCAATGCTGGGTTCCTGCCAGACAGGACAAGGTACAGCTCCTGGCACGAACCAGGGTGGCCAACGACCCGGACAAGCGCCAAAGCCTCAGAGAAAGCAGAATTGTGGGACGAACAAAGCCCGGCTCAGGGATGCTGCGCAAGGGGCTGGGGCCACACGCCAACAGACCCCGCCGACCCACCAGTGGAGCCCCCCAATGCAAAGTCAAGACGTCCCCATGAGCAAAGAACGAAAACCTTCACGGGCCAGCCAGATCACCCAGAGAGCAGTGCAGGCCTACACAGCAGCAACTCAGTCAACGGTGGATACAGAACAGCAGCCCCAGAGCCCAATCGAGACACCAGCAGCCGCCTCGACCCTGAGCGATGGGGAACCGGACTCCAAGAATGCCAGCTTCACCTCGATGATCATGATCATCACGGAGTGCATTTCAAACCTGCTTCCGTCTATGGTGGACCGGGAGAACTGCAGAGAGCTCCTAGGCACCCTTTTCAGCTTGGTTCTGCTGGACCCGAAGTCGTCAGCAAAATTGCAGGAACATCTCGGCAGGGTCTTCGAGTCCACAATCAAGAGGAGACAGGAAATGATGACTCCATCGAGGGAGTCCATGGACGAGCAGGAGTGGATGGAGTCTGACGGGTCGCTCTCCAGCCCTTAAAAATTCTACAGTGGAACATCTGCGGTCTGCGACAGAAAATCCACCTCGTCGTCGAAACGGCAGTCCAGGAGGCAATCGACGTTTTCCTGCTCCAGGAGACCTTAGTGAACCCGCCGCCGAACCCGCAGCCACGCATACTGGGATTCTCGGCCTACCTACAGCGAGCTGGAGTTCCCGCCAGGGGCATGGCAGTCTACGTGAGGAACTCCATTCCCCACTCAATCGTCAGCGACCCCATCAACTGTGGCGAAGGGGTTGAGGTGCAAGCTGTCACTCTGCACCTACCGGCCGGGCCACTAACGATCTATAATGTGTACCGGAACCCGAGAGTTACCCTCGACCTCTCCGAAGTTGCAGCTCTCGCTGTATCGCCCAGCCATGGCGTGCTGGTGGCAGGGGATATCAATGCCCACCATGAGCTACTGCGCTCAGTCACTCCCACAAATGAGACAGGCAGGCTCCTGGCAGCAGTGCTGGAGGATGTTCCCGAGATCGCCCTCCTCAACACAGGAGAGCCGACTCACCACTATGGCAACCGACTGGACGTCACGCTCCTCTCCCGGATGCTACTTCCAGGAGCCAGTTGGGAAATCCACCCTCTTCTAACCAGCGACCATTTTGCAATCGTCACCACTCTGTCGCTCTCAAGACACCCTCCGTACTCCCCACCTCCACGGTGGAACACTAAGAAGGCTGACTGGCAGTGCTTCCAGGACGCCATCCAGCAGTGGTGGGAGGAGACTGATCTCTCTGACGACCCAGATGAGGCTACCCAGAGCCTCCAAGCAGCTTTCTCTCGAGCAGCCGAGGCGGCAATACCACTCACAAGGGTCGGGGGAACGCCCAAGCGTGATTGGTGGTTCTATGACGAGGCAGTCAAAGAACAAAACCACCGCGTCAATCGTGCCCGTTGGTTACACCGACGCAACCCCACGGCTGGGTCCCTCAGGCTTCTGCGAGAGGTGGTGCGGCACGCACGCCACATCTCCCACAGGACACGTCTGGCAAAGTGGTTTGAGTGGTGTGCTTCCTTCAGCCACTACTCTACCCTGTCTGAGATCTGGAAGAAGATCAGCATAGCTACGGGAAAGCGCAGAGGCGCTGTGCGTGCTCACCATGACCCGGCTGGGGAGGCAGAGAGGCTGGTGGTACTCTTCACATCCATGGCAGCCACAGACCGCCTACCCCAGGACATCCAGGACCTCCAGGCCACCGTCCTCCCTGGTAGGACTGCCAGGATTCTAGAGGCATCCCAGGCACAAGACGACACCGACGTCGAGTTCACCAGTCGGGAGCTGCAAGCTGCCTTCAAGACTTCACGGGACACGGCCCCCGGGCAGGACGGAATCACCTACAGTATGATCACAAAGGCAGGCCCTCACGGGCATGACGCCCTCCTGGAAGTCATCAACCGTACCTGGAGGGTCGGACGACTTCCCACCGCATGGAAGGAAGCCAACATCCTGCCGATCCCCAAGCCCAGGGATCCAGGCAACATGCGGCCCATTTCCCTCACCAGCTGCCTATCCAAGGTTGCAGAGAGGATGGTGTTGGAGCGCCTAAGATGGAAGCTTGGTCCAGAGCACCAACAGAGAGCGTCTCCACCCTCATAGCCAGCATTGAGTCTGACAAGAGGCCGAAGATTGTCATCTTTCTCGACCTTGAGAAGGCCTTCGAGCTGGCCAGTGCACCGGCCATCCTCGACCTACTGGCGCGCAGAGGAGTGAGGGACAAGCTGCTTGCCTGGGTCGGCTCATACCTACAGGGCCGGCAGGCGCGGGTACGCTTCCAGGGGCAGGCTTCTGCCCTCAGAACCTTGGAAAACGGCACCCCGCAGGGCGGAGTCCTCAGCCCAACTCTCTTCAACGTGCTGATGCATGAGCTGGTGCAGCTGACGTTCTCAGCAGGCACCCGACTGCTCAGCTACGCTGATGACCTGGCACTCATTGTCATCGGGAAGCCCGGACTGTTGCGCAAAGCCCAACGCGACCTCAACCTGCTAGATACCACCTGCCGTCGCCTAGGCCTCAAGATCTCGGGGGAAAAGTCCAAGGCCATGAGCTTTCGTGCCAAGGTGCCTGATACCAGGCTGAAGATCTCAGACATCAACCTGGACTGGGTCAGCAGTTACCAATATCTTGGTATATGGATTGACAGCCGACTCTCCTTCCGCAAGCAGGCAGAGCATGTCAGGGAGCGTGCCATGCAACGTGTCACGGCCATGCGTGCCATGGCCAATCCTAGGACTGGTGCCAGCTCGCTAGTCGACTATGGTGCAATCACCCTGGCCCATGCTCATCCCTCATGCCTCAAGCGCCTCAGCGTTGTACAAAATGCTGCGGCTCGGGTCATGCTGGGGGCTCCGGGCTGGACGAACACAGTGACTCTGAACAGAGAGGCCCAACTGCAGCCCTTAAGTGACAGGATCGCCCTTGTTGCTGCCAGGAGGTTGGCCAAATTTGTCCAGGTACCGGGCGGTGAGCGCCTGCTGAGAGACCTCCTTGACCGTCAGCGAGGCGACTTCGCAGGAGGCTGTGTCCGACTATGGTTGTGGTCGGCTGCGGAAGTGACAAAGGAGCTCCTGCCCATGCTGCTCCTCGAGGACAAGGGATGCGACCGGCCAGTCGATGGGTACACCATGCCACCGCCATGGGCACCAGAACCTGTCGTAATACCATGCCACATCGACCTTGCTGGGAATGATGTGGCGGATGGGGCGGCTAAGTCTGCCACACTTGCTGCCCAACCTGCGACTACAATTGCCATTAGCCGCAGGCAGGTGCACCTGGGGGCAGCTTCGGCAGCCAGATGCCCACTACCAGCACTGGGAGCATCTCGGAGCCGGCACTGGTATGACAGAGCGACACGTAGGGAGCCCCCACCAAACATAAGGAAACTGAACAGGGAGCTGCAAGTCAGCATCCACCGCCTGCGCCTCGGCTACCCTACTGCAAAGCGCCTCATCGAACGCATGAGTGAGGAGCTTTGCCGCCACTGCGACCGGATGGTTCCAAAGCCTCTAGTTCACTACATGCTTGACTGTCCTGCGACGACGTCCATCCGCCGCAGGCACTTCCTGATGGCACCTGGGGATCTGACCCGCGAGGACAAAGCAGCCCGGCTGGTTTACCTGTTGGTATTATTGGTTATGTGGATGACACAACAGTGCTGGTGAGGAGGGAGAGGAGTTTGGAGGCTGTAGAGATGATCGTGGGAATTTTTGGGAGGGCGATAGGCATGAGGATTAATAGGGCCAAATCTCACCTTTTGGAAGAGGTATTGTGGGTGGGGGGGGTTGAGGTATGGGTGGTCAGTTGTCGATAGATTAAAGATATGTGGTATAATTTTTATGAATGATTTGGGTGAAGCGCGCCATGTTACTGTGGGAGGTGTAATGCATAGATCGGTACAACGGATGAATGGGTGGAGGCCGGGGGGGAGGGGTTAACTATGTTGCAACGTGTGATTGGGGTGAATATGTTGGTTTATAGTAAGATATGGCATGTGGCGAGGATTTACTCAATTTTGAAAGGTGATGTTGCGGAGTTGATACGACGGGTCTTAAGGTATGTATGGGGGTATTGTAGGCATTGGCTGCAAAAGGAGGTTGTAATGAAAAGGGTGGGCTTGGGGGGTTTGGGCTGATTAATTTGGAGATGCGTATCATGAGTGTGTATGTGAAGTCCTGCTTTCTGGAGAGGGGAGGGGTACAGGGGAAACGAGTGGATGGGGTAATGGAGGAATTGAAGAAATGGTGGAGGGGGAGGGAGTTGGACCGGTGTGGAAATATGTTGCACAGGCTTCTAAGGGTGAGGAATCCGGGTAACATTACAGCTAGTGTATTAGAGAGAGTCAGGGGAGGAAGGGAGGTGTATGAGGGGGAAGCAGAGCTTCCAGTGTATCATTGGAAAGGGATATGGAGTGGGTTGAGGGGTTTGTGGTTGAAGGCGAGGTCAAGGGAGGTCATGTTTAGGTTTTTGCATGGGGTACTTGCTTCTAGGGCAGTTTTGTACAAAATGGGGTTAGCAGGGGATGTCTGGTGTGTTAGGTGTGGAGGAGAGGACACGACGTATCAAGAGATATATTTTTGTCATCACCTCTAGTACGTTCGGTGTTGGGTGGGGAGTAGTAAAGAAAGGGGGGTATATCAATGCATTGAGGTTTATGTGTTTAGACATAGGGGGTGGAGGGATGTGTTAGGAGGGGCTCATGTATTTGGCAGTGGATTTTGTGACCATATCCTGGGCTGTTTGGATAAGGGCTATTGCTGCGGCTATGTATCAAACAAAATGTAGGAATAAGTTATTATATGGGGAGGAGTGGGCTAGGGTTTTTACTAATGGTTATAGGGAATTTATGGTGGGGTTGTTGGGGGTGAGGGGTGTGCAAGATGAAAGGGGCTATCTACATAGGCTGGGGTGAGGTTGAGGAGTGTTTGTCTTGGTTTACTTTAGGCATGAATGTTGAGTGGGAAGGTGTGTTGTGTTTTGGGGGAAAGGTGGGAGGGCGTTGACAGTGGATGACTCATATTGAGGATATGTATCCTGACTTTGGACTGGCAGAAGGGGGGATGCATGGAGTTGAGTCTGTCACGTTTTGTGTGATCTCTGGGGACTGAGGCCTGGGGAGTTGGTAGGTGTGGGGGTTTCCTTGGGGTGGCTTTCCTGTTTGTATCCTTTTCGGTTTCTTATGGGGATTTATTGTCCTATGTATAGTACGACACTTGCGATATGTTGATGCTGCAAGTATTGCGCTATCAGGATGGCTAGATGTTATGAGTGGATAGTGCACGTTTATGTCAGGTCCTGCAGGGCCTGTGAGTGATATTGCTTTGTTTTATTGGCAACTTTAAAATTAAACTGTATGAAGTTAATGTCTGATACTTGCATTCGCTGTATTGAATGTACTTAATAGTGGCTCAGGATTCAAAAATTTGGAGGAGTTGGTATGTATTGTGTATTTGAGCTTGGAGGCTAATTGTGTCCATGACCTTTTGGATGTATATTGGCCTGTCATTACAGTAGAAAAGCTGAGTACAAACCATTAAGTTTAGATGTTTATGTTATATTAATAATGGTTTACGTCATGTATAAAATGAACATAGTTTCTGGGACTATAGTTACAGTCATCAATATGTAGGTAATGTTTTGTTAATAGTTCAGTGTGAAATGGGTTTCTAGTAAAGCCCTGAGGGGTCGTAACTTATAATTTATGTAATTAATATTGTGCATGTACATGCCGTAAACCACAATTAGTTTTTGTTGTTTATACTTGTATTGTTAATAATAATTATAAAAAAAAAGTGTTCACATTTTGATACTGGGATGTATGCTGAGTTCTTGTGATAATGTTATGCATCCAGTATATCATGGTCCCAGTTTGTGGGATTTTTACCTTACAGTTATTGATATGTAATTTCTGTTTTGTTACCGTTCAGAGTTAAATAGGTTTCTTATGTACCCAGTGGGGTGTACTAAGTCACATTGAGCATTATTTGAGAATTATTTGTTTTAAAGGGTTTCAGTATGTTTTTTTTTTATAATGATGTTTTATATAAAAAAAAGTTTGCACATCGTTAACAGTGTGTCCATTATGTAATTAATTATGTCAGGAGGGGACGATTCATGGTCCTGTATCAGTGATGTAAAATCGTGTTCATTCAGAATATTCAGTGTCTAGGTTTAGGAGATGAACCTTCGGATTATAAGTAATTATGTTAAAAACAGATTTTGAGACATCTTGTGTAATGACAATGTTTATATTGTGGCATATCTGAGTAAAGCACAATGAAATAACTTATAGGAGCTTCTGTGCAACATGTTGATATTGTGTTAGGGATATATTTTATTTTGTAAAGATATCTTACTTTCTTTTTGTGTCCTCAGTTGGGTGTTACTGTATGTTAGCAGGTATAGTATGGAAATATCTGTTTGTGACGAACGGGTGGGCTTCTTTTGACGTCATGCACTTATTTTAATATGTTTATGGGGAATGGGGGTGGGGGGACATGTGTCATGGTGAGCTGTCAGTATGATTGTAGAAGCGGGCATACATGGTATTCTTAGTTGTACCATGAAGATGTAATGGTTATTTTGTGTGAATTTTTTTATTTTTTTTTTATTGGTCTGTTGTGTATTATCTTGATACGTATTGATATTACTTAAGGATTATGTGTATTATTCCTTATACTATGGGTTAATGTATCATGGTTATTTTCTTATTATCTCTTGTTGTTGATTTGTGTAATGTATGACTGTACATATTTGTTTTTTAAATAAAATAAAAAAATACTTCCTTAAATCTAGTGTTGAGCTCCTCACATACCTCTTGATCATTTCTTGTGAGTTCCCCATCTTCTTTCCTCAGCCTGATCACCTGGTCTTTGACTGTTGTCTTCCTCCTAATGTGGCTATACAGCAGTTTCAGGTCAGACTTGACTTTCGATGCTATGTCATTTTCAAACTGTTGCTGTGCATACTCGTTTCTGGCTCTTCGACTAATCTCCTTATTTCCCAGGGTTCTTTGCTTTCTGTACTTTTTCCACTCTCTAGTGCACTTAGTCTTCGCCTCTGTTGCAAACCCTGAACAAGATAATTGGGTGAAGTGGTTGACGGACCATTTGGGTGCTGCACATCAGGTGTTACTGGGCGGCAGTGCTCGGTGTGACGTCACCACAGCCAATGTCAGGGCGGGGGAACCTGCCTTGAGAGTAGTATGGTCCACGACTTCACTGAGTCAGCAGCGGATGGCTTACAATAGCCTCAATGTACCCAGGAGAATTATTCCTGCTGGCTGCCATAACTGAACTCAGTTTCCTGCCGACTATGAGAAGTGTAGTGGTCCACGACTTCTCTGATTAACAGTGACTGGCATAAGTTGCTGTACCCAGCCGGACTTGTTCCTGGTGGGTGAACTCAGTTTCCTGCCGACTACGAGAAGTGAAGTATGATCCATGGCTTGTGTCACATGAGAAGTGTGACATGCCATGTTGAGGACTTCGGTGTCTGACATGGAGGGTGTGAACCAGTGACGGAGGTGTCTTAAAGGCACAAATAGAGAGGGGCGTTGTAAAACAGGGTGTCGGTGGTGACACAGATGTGAGTGTCATGGGACACAGGCAAGGGTGTCAGTGTTGACACATTCACGAGTGCGTATTGTGAGAACACAGTGAACAGGGATTCGGTGGAGAGACGGAGTGTCATGTGATACAGGCAAGGGTGTCGGTGGTGACATGGTAGCGAGTGTTATAACAGGACAAGGGTGTCTTGGCACGGAGAGTTGGAGGACACACAGTGTGAGACATCGAGGGCGTCAACAACGTCGTGTGACAGCTGTGACTCTAGGTAGTTGTATGTCTTGTGACATTGAAGGGTCTGACTCTAGTAAGTTGTATATGTCTTGTGACATGGAAGCTGTATATGTCATGTGACATAAAGTGTGTAATAAAGTGTAAGACAGGATAGTCGTGTAAATTTAACAATGTGATATTTTTGTCTATAGTACAAATTATTATTCTTATTTTACAAAAACAATACTTTTATTTTGTATGCTATTGTACAAAGAATGTACTATTATTTTATATAAATTTTTACTAGTAAAAGAAAATATCTTTATGAATTTAATGTGTATTTTATATACCCCGGACATTAACCTTATTATATTATTGCAGTATTGGTTATAAGATCAGTATCCCTTAGATATCAGGCCAAGTAATCGGGTTTTGCCCTAGCTCTCTAACCTATATTGTAACACCCTCTCTACACCTTAGGGTAAACTAAGGGCTCGTTCTGGTCATCCCATTATTTCTGTTGCCCTTAGGAACAAACTATTCCTCTGCCTCCTTGCATTTTGTTACGTATTCCATCATTTCGTTTATTGACTTTCCTGCCATTTTTGTCCCATTCAACCTCCTGTAGTAAGTTCATCATACCCGTGTAGTCCCCTCTTTTATAGTTCAGCTTTTCCCATTCAGCTCCTGTTACCCTCTCCACTTGTAATTCTATGTATTCAAAGTTCAGAACCATGTGGTCGCTAGCCCCCAGGGGCCTCTCTTATGGGATGCCCTCAATGTCCGAACTGCTCAGGGTGAACACGAGGTCCTGTCTTGCTGGTTCATCCTTCTCTTTCTCTCTGGCAGAGTCCCTGATATGTTGATGCATGAGGTTTTCCAATACTACATCCATCATATTGGCTCTCCATGTTTTTGGACCCTCATGTAGCTCCAGGTTTTCCCAATCGATCTCCCTGTGGTTGAAATCACCAATAACCAGTAATTTTCCTCTGCTAGTGAGCTCTTCTTGCCACCTCAGCCAGTGTCCATCATTGCTCTGTTGCTCTCTTCATATTCCTCCCTTGGCCTCCTGCAGTTCTCTGGTGGATTAGTCATCACTGCAATGACTACCTTATGTTCCCCAGACTGAATTGTTCCTACGTAATCCCTTTTGCCAATCTTGTCCAAGCCTTACATTTTTCAAATCTCTATCATTTTTTTACGTGCAGTGCAACCCCTCTTCTCCTATCTTTCCTCAGGATCTGATATCCTGGTGGAAACATTGCGTCAGTTATTGTCTTAGTGAGTTTCGTTTCTGTGACTGCTAGGGACTTCTCATTGATTCTTTCATTCCACTCCTCATTTATTTGTTATTCCATCCTCGTTTGTGCACCAAACCTTCAACTTTTCTAAAACTGTGGTCCTTGGAGAATAGTGGGGAAGCTGGAGCCCTGGTGGGGCCTATGGGGGTTGCAGTAGGGGTGGGGTTTGTGATGAGGGGTGGGGGCAGAGTGCCTATAGAGGGTTGCTCTAGGGGTGGGGTTTGTGATGTAGGGGGTGGAGACAGATTGAGCAGTGTGGATGTCGGTTTAGATTGTTCAGTTGCCTTGGGGCTGACATGGTTGGAGTCTTTCTGCGGGTGTTTCAGGAGGGTGTTTGCCCTTCCATCTGGGTTCTTCTGCTCATCTTTGTCGTTTCCTCTGGTTCCTCCTTTCGTCTTTGTACCCTCTTTCAGTATCATCCTTTCCAATTGTGTTCTGTCTCGGTCGAGTTACACTCAGGTACTCCGGTTTGTCCCTCAGTCATGCTTTCTCCTGCAGGATCATGGTTCGAGCTGATTCTGCCTTGAAAATTACTTTGAGGGGCCGTTTTCTTTCCCTTGCAAACCACCCTATTCTCCAAAAATTTGCCACCTGGTTCATGTTGCCCTCACCTATTGCTTTCATGATACCTTCAATCGTTCCTTCCTTCAATCCCTTCCCTGGCTGCGGCCCCTATACTCAGTGGTCTGTCTTTCCTTCTCATGTGTTCCTGGCCACTGCAGTTGAGTTAGTCTCTGCATATGGCATATCTCTTTCATTGTCTTCAGACCTCTCATTTGTTCTTAATGTGCTTCTCGTTTTTGCCTGGGCCCCACGTGGATCTGATAGGGGCTTTGCATACTGTATAGCTTCTTTGCTCCTTACAGTCCCCTTGTCTATAACTGATGTAGAAGTTCCTGATGTCATGTCTGTACTGTCATTTCTCTCGTTACGCTCTTTCAGGTTTTCCAGTTCCTCTTCTAAGCACTATATCTTAGCTTCTGCTACTATGGCTTGAAGCTCCCACTTTCTGCTCTCTGCAGCTATCCTCTCATCCATTTGCCTGCAAAGCTTTTCTAGCTTTCTTCCCCACCCTTTCTCCCATTTTGTGAGCTCTGCCTCCCAAACTTCCCTCCCAGGTTCATCTACGAGACCCCTGGTTATCAGCGTTGCTCTTAGGTAACCCATTTTACCACAACGAAGCTTATGTATTTTCAGAGTGAGTGTGTGTGTGTGTGTGTGAGGATGTGTGTTTGTTGTAGGGAGGGAAAGGGGAAGGGAGGTAGGGTGGGGGAAAGGATATGGAGTAGGAGGGGAGGACAGTGGTAGGGAGAGATTAGGGGGAACAAGGTACAGGGAGAGAGGGGAAAGGGAGAGTGGGAAATGCTTGGGGGAGAGGGGGAGGAGACAGGGGAGTAGATGGAAAGTGGGTAGAGACAGATAGAGAAAGATAGAGAAAGATAGAGATAGATAGAGGTAGATAGAGATAGATAGAGATAGATAGAGATAGATAGAGATAGATAGAGATAGATAGAGATAGATAGAGATAGATAGATAGATAGAGATAGATAGAGATAGATAGAGATAGATAGAGATAGATAGAGATAGATAGAGATAGATAGAGATAGATAGAGATAGATAGAGATAGATAGAGATAGATAGATAGAGATAGATAGATAGAGATAGATAGATAGAGATAGATAGATAGAGATAGATAGAGATAGATAGAGATAGATAGAGATAGATAGAGATAGATAGAGATAGATAGAGATAGATAGAGATAGATAGATAGAGAGATAGATAGAGAGAGATAGATAGATATAGAGAGAGATATATAGATAGAGATAGAGAGATATATATAGAGATATATAGACAGATAGAGATATATAGACAGATAGAGATATATAGACAGATAGAGATATATAGACAGATAGAGATATATAGACAGATAGAGATATATAGACAGATAGAGATATATAGACAGATAGAGATATATAGACAGATAGAGATATATAGACAGATAGAGATATATAGACAGATAGAGAATATAGACAGATAGAGATATATAGACAGATAGAGATATATAGACAGATAGAGATATATAGACAGATAGAGATATATAGACAGATAGAGATATATAGACAGATAGAGATATAGACAGATAGAGATATATAGACGATAGAGATATATAGACAGATAGAGATATATAGACAGATAGAGATATATAGACAGATAGAGATATAAGACAGATAG
>WNWK01045492.1:0-14701 GCA_009830355.1 Cherax destructor
TTACATGTTGATGGAACAGTTATCTTACATGTTGATGGAACAGTTATCTTACATGTTGTGGAACGTTATCTTACATGTTGATGGAACGTTATCTTACATGTTGATGGAACAGTTATCTTACATGTTGATGGAACGGTTATCTTACATGTTGATGGAACAGTTATCTTGCATGTTGATGGAACAGTTATCTTGCATGTTGATGGAACAGTTATCTTACATGTTCGTGAAACAGTTATCTTACATGTTGATGGAACAGTTATTTACATGTTCATGGAGCAGTTATCTTACATGTTGATGGAACAGTTATCTTACATGTTCGTGAAACAGTTATCTTACATGTTGATGGAACAGTTATCTTACATGTTGATGGAACAGTTATCTTACATGTTGATGGAACAGTTATCTTACATGTTGATGGAACAGTTATCTTACATGTTGATGGAACAGTTATCTTGCATGTTGATGGAACAGTTATCTTACATGTTCATGGAGCAGTTATCTTACATGTATATGAAATAGTTATCTTACATGTTCATGGAGCAGTTATCTTACATGTTCATGGAGCAGTTATCTTACATGTTTATGAAATAGTTATCTTACATGTTCATGGAGCAGTTATCTTACATGTTCATGAAATAGTTATCTTACATGTTTATGAAATAGTTATCTTACATGTTCATGGAGCAGTTATCTTACATGTTCATGAAATAGTTATCTTACATGTTCATGGAGCAGTTATCTTACATGTTCATGGAGCAGTTATCTTACATGTTCATGAAATAGTTATCTTACATGTTTATGAAATAGTTATCTTACATGTTCATGAAATAGTTATCTTACATGTTCATGAAACAGTTATCTTACATGTTCATGGAGCAGTTATCTTACATGTTCATGGAGCAGTTATCTTACATGCTCATGGAGCAGTTATCTTACATGTATATGAAATAGTTATCTTATATGTTCATGAAATAGTTATCTTACATGTTCATGGAGCAGTTATCTTACATGTTCATGAAATAGTTATCTTACATGTTCATGGAGCAGTTATCTTACATGTTCATGAAATAGTTATCTTACATGTTCATGGAGCAGTTATCTTACATGTATATGAAATAGTTATCTTACATGTTCATGGAACAGTTATCTTACATGTTCATGGAACAGTTATCTTACATGTTCATGAAATAGTTATCTTACATGTTCATGGAGCAGTTATCTTACATGTTCATGGAGCAGTTATCTTACATGTTCATGAAATAGTTATCTTACATGTTCATGGAACAGTTATCTTACATGTTCATGAAATAGTTATCTTACATGTTCATGGAGCAGTTATCTTACATGTATATGAAATAGTTATCTTACATGTATATGAAATAGTTATCTTACATGTTTATGAAATAGTTATCTTACATGTTCATGAAATAGTTATCCTACATGTTCATGAAACAGTTATCTTACATGTTCATGGAGCAGTTATCTTACATGTTCTTGGAAGAGCAGCAATCTTGCCAGAGTGCACAACATTTAAGAGGCTGGTGTTCCACTAGCTGGAGAGGAGCACCTGGCTGTCAGCAGGGATGGAAGAGGTAAGAGGATTAGAGAGAGCAGAGGTGTGGTGCAGGTCCCACTGAACACTGTACATGGTCACTGTAGTTCCCCACGCCACACTACTACTGCTACTTCTCCCGCTACTACTACTGCTACTTCTAATACTGTTGCTATTGCTGCTGCTATTACTACTGCTGTTGCTACTGCTGCTGATGCTGCTAGTACTACCACCACCACCACTACTACTACTACTACTACTACTACTACTACTACTACTACTACTACTACTACCACCACTACTACTACTACTACCACTACTACTACTACCACTACTACTACTACTACTACTACTACTACTACTACCACTTCCATCACCACTACTACTGCCCATTCATCCTAATTATTACTAGTGGTCCGGGACGCGCGCCATAGCCTTCCCCTCCCACACACTAATCACCCACAGACCTACCCTCACCTAACAG
Organism: Cherax destructor; assembly: GCA_009830355.1. NCBI lineage: Eukaryota > Metazoa > Arthropoda > Malacostraca > Decapoda > Parastacidae > Cherax > Cherax destructor. The sequence goes on from WNWK01045492.1 coordinate 2,037, forward strand.
TAATAACAGGCACCTGTCTGTTAGCCGACTGTTGTGGGTAGCATCCAAGGGAAGAATATGTTGGAAAACTCCATTACCTGCTGGACTGTTATATCCTGTGTAAGAAACTCCAGTACGTGCTGGAATGTTATATCCAGTACCTGCTATAAGTATTTAAGTGTTGGGTGGTAGATATCCTGTATTTAATTCTGCTAAAAATACAGACCCACCTTCTTAGATCCATTAAAAGTCAGATTAACATATTTCTTGACGTACCCACTTCAAGTGAGATTATGTGTAAAATTAAAATTAGTACTATATTTCATTACATAGTCAGGTCAAATGAGGTCCACTTGACCCAGGCTCACACATGTCATCACCTCAGATAATCTCACGGGTCACACTATCGTTAAAGTACCAGCTTGTGTACACAAGGAGTCATGTGACCTGAAACCTCACACCCCACACCCTCACACCCACACCCATACCACATCCACAGGGGCGTAGTCCGGGGAACGGGGGAGAAAGCAGGGCTATTTCCTTGGGGCCCTTGCCTTATAGGGAGACCCAGACTGCATTATAGAACTTATATTGGAGCACTGTAGTAACACCAACTAACACCTATCAACACTCACTCAAGAGGACTTTGGATAGCTTAAAAAGCTATCCAAGGTTCTCGCTTCAGCTACCTCTCTTAATAAGAATGGAGGCAACAAGGGGACCAAATGAACAACAAAGCGTTCATATGAACACGTCCTCGCCAGTCTCTCTTGGAAGTTTCAGTGATCGTGTGTAAGAGTGTTTCAGTGATCGTGTGTAGGAGTGTTTCAGTGATCGTGTGTAGGAGTGTTTCAGTGATCGTGTGTAAGAGTGTTTCAATGCTCATTTGTAAGAGTGTTTCAATGATCGTGTGTAAGAGTGTTTCAGTGATCGTGTGTAAGAGTGTTTCAGTGATCGTGTGTAGGAGTGTTTCAGTGATCGTGTGTAGGAGTGTTTCAATGATCGTGTGTAAGAGTGTTTCAGTGATCGTGTGTAGGAGTGTTTCAATGATCGTGTGTAGGAGTGTTTCAGTGATCGTGTGTAAGAGTGTTTCAGTGATCGTGTGTAGGAGTGTTTCAGTGATCGTGTGTAAGAGTGTTTCAGTGATCGTGTGTATTAGTGTTTCAGTGATCGTGTGTAGGAGTGTGTGATCGTGTAGATGTTCAGTGATCTGTAAGTGTTTCAGTGATCGTGTGTAAGAGTGTTTCAGTGATCGTGTAGGAATGTGTGATCGTGTGTAGAGTGTTTCAGTGATCGTGTGTAGGAGTGTTTCAGTGATCGTGTGTAAGAGTGTTTCAGTGATCTGTGTAGGGTTTGTGATCGGTAAGAGGTTTCAGTGATCGTGTGTAGGAGTGTTTCAGTGATCGTGTGTAGGAGTGTTTCAGGACGTGAGTGTTAATCGTGTGTAAGAGTGTTTCAGTGATCGGTGTAAGAGTGTTTCAGTGATCGTGTAGAATGTTTCAGTGATCGTAGTGTTTCAGTGATGGGAGAGTGTTTCAGTGATCGTGTGTAAGAGTGTTTCAGTGATCGTGTGTAGGAGGTTTCAGTGATCGTGTAAGAGTGTTTCAGTGATCGTGTGTAGGAGTGTTTCAGTGATCGTGTGTAGGAGTGTTTCAGTGATCGTGTAGTGTTTCAGTGATCGTGTAGGTGTTTCAGTGATCGTGTGTAGGAGTGTTTCAGTGATCGTGTGTAAGAGTGTTTCAGTGATCGTGTGTAGGAGTGTTTCAGTGATCGTGTGTAAGAGTGTTTCAGTGATCGTGTGTAGGAGTGTTTCAGTGATCGTGTGTAGAGTGTTTCAGTGATCATGTGTAAGAGTGTTTCAGTGATCGTGTGTAAGAGTGTTTCAGTGATCGTGTGTAAGAGTGTTTCAGTGATCGTGTGTAAGAGTGTTTCAGTGATCGTGTGTAAGAGTGTTTCAGTGATCGTGTGTAAGAGTGTTTCAGTGATCGTGTGTAAGAGTGTTTCAGTGATCGTGTGTAAGAGTGTTTCAGTGATCATGTGTAAGAGTGTTTCAGTGATCATGTGTAAGAGTGTTTCAGTGATCGTGTGTAAGAGTGTTTCAATGATCGTGTGTAAGAGTGTTTCAGTGATTGTGTGTAGGAGTGTTTCAATGATCATGTGTAAGAGTGTTTCAATGATCGTGTGTAGGAGTGTTTCAATGATCGTGTGTAAGAGTGTTTCAGTGATCGTGTGTAGGAGTGTTTCAATGATCATGTGTAAGAGTGTTTCAATGATCATGTGTAAGAGTGTTTCAATGATCATGTGTAAGAGTGTTTCAATGATCATGTGTAAGAGTGTTTCAATGATCGTGTGTAAGAGTGTTTCAATGATCGTGTGTAAGAGTGTTTCAGTGATCGTGTGTAAGAGTGTTTCAATGATCGTGTGTAAGAGTGTTTCAGTGATCGTGTGTAGGAGTGTTTCAGTGATCGTGTGTAAGAGTGTTTCAGTGATCGTGTGTAAGAGTGTTTCAGTGATCGTGTGTAGGAGTGTTTCAGTGATCGTGTGTAAGAGTGTTTCAATGATCGTGTGTAAGAGTGTTTCAGTGATCGTGTGTAAGAGTGTTTCAATGATCGTGTGTAAGAGTGTTTCAATGATCGTGTGTAAGAGTGTTTCAATGATCGTGTGTAAGAGTGTTTCAGTGATCGTGTGTAAGAGTGTTTCAATGATCGTGTGTAAGAGTGTTTCAATGATCGTGTGTAAGAGTGTTTCAGTGATCGTGTGTAAGAGTGTTTCAATGATCGTGTGTAAGAGTGTTTCAATGATCGTGTGTAAGAGTGTTTCAGTGATCGTGTGTAAGAGTGTTTCAATGATCGTGTGTAAGAGTGTTTCAATGATCGTGTGTAAGAGTGTTTCAATGATCGTGTGTAAGAGTGTTTCAGTGATCGTGTGTAAGAGTGTTTCAATGATCATGTGTAGGAGTGTTTCAGTGATCGTGTGTAAGAGTGTTTCAATGATCATGTGTAAGAGTGTTTCAATGATCGTGTGTAAGAGTGTTTCAATGATCGTGTGTAAGAGTGTTTCAATGATCGTGTGTAAGAGTGTTTCAATGATCGTGTGTAAGAGTGTTTCAATGATCGTGTGTAAGAGTGTTTCAGTGATCGTGTGTAAGAGTGTTAAGCTGAATAATGTAGATCTTATTACTTGTGATTGCGAGAAGGATTTAGAAGTTCTGGTTAGTAGTAATCTGAAGCCAAGACAACAGTGCATAAGTGTTCGCAATAAAGCTAACAGAATCCTTGGCTTCAAATCAAGAAGTATAAATAATAGAAGTCCTCAGGTTGTTCTACAACTCTATATATCTTTGGTTAGGCCTCATTTAGATTATGCTGCACAGTTCTGGTCACCGTATTACAGAATGGATATAAATGCACTGGAAAACGTACAAAGGAGGATGACAAAGTTGATCCCATGTATCAGAAATCTTCCCCTATGAGGATAGACTGAGGGCCCTGAATCTGCACTCTCTAGAAAGGCGTAGAATTAGGGGGATATGATTGAGGTGTATAAATGGAAAACAGGAATAAATAAAGGGGATGTAAATAGCGTGCTGAAAATATCCAGCCAAGACAGGACTCGCAGCAATGGTTTCAAGTTGGAAAAGTTCAGATTCAGGAAGGATATAGGAAAGCACTGGTTTGGTAATAGAGTTGTGGATGAGTGGAACAAACTCCCGAGTACCGTCATAGATGCTAAGACGTTGTGTAGTTTTAAAAATAGGTTAGATAAATACATGGGTGGGTGTGGATGGGTGTGAATTTGGACCTGACTAGCTTGTATTACCAGGTCAGTAGCTGTACTAATTCCTTAAGTGGAAGTGACCTGACCAGGTGGTCGGCTGACCAGGTGGTCAACTAGACAATTATATGAGTGGGTGCGGTTGGGTGTGAGTTGGTCCTGACTAGCCTGTGCTAGGTCAGATGCAGTGTTCCCTCCTTAAGTGAATGTAACCTGACCTGGCTGGGTCGGGGCTTAAGCCGTTGGAGATTTGGACCCTCCTGCATGGGCCAGTAGGCCTGCTGCAGTGTTCCTTCTTTCTTATGTTCTTATGTTCTTATGTGTTTCAATGATCGTGTGTAAGAGTGTTTCAGTGATCGTGTGTAGGAGTGTTTCAGTGATCGTGTGTAAGAGTGTTTCAATGATCGTGTGTAAGAGTGTTTCAATGATCGTGTGTAAGAGTGTTTCAATGATCGTGTGTAAGAGTGTTTCAATGATCGTGTGAAGAGTGTTTCAATGATCGTGTGTAAGAGTGTTTCAATGATCGTGTGTAGGAGTGTTTCAATGATCGTGTGTAAGAGTGTTTCAATGATCGTGTGTAAGAGTGTTTCAATGATCGTGTGTAAGAGTGTTTCAATGATCGTGTGTAGGAGTGTTTCAATGATCATGTGTAAGAGTGTTTCAGTGATCGTGTGTAGGAGTGTTTCAATGATCATGTGTAAGAGTGTTTCAATGATCGTGTGTAAGAGTGTTTCAATGATCGTGTGTAAGAGTGTTTCAGTGATCGTGTGTAAGAGTGTTTCAGTGATCGTGTGTAAGAGTGTTTCAGTGATCGTGTGTAAGAGTGTTTCAATGATCGTGTGTAAGAGTGTTTCAGTGATCGTGTGTAAGAGTGTTTCAGTGATCATGTGTAAGAGTGTTTCAGTGATCGTGTGTAAGAGTGTTTCAATGATCATGTGTAAGAGTGTTTCAATGATCATGTGTAAGAGTGTTTCAGTGATCGTGTGTAAGAGTGTTTCAATGATCGTGTGTAAGAGTGTTTCAGTGATTGTGTGTAGGAGTGTTTCAATGATCGTGTGTAAGAGTGTTTCAATGATCGTGTGTAAGAGTGTTTCAATGATCGTGTGTAAGAGTGTTTCAATGATCGTGTGTAAGAGTGTTTCAGTGATCGTGTGTAGGAGTGTTTCAATGATCATGTGTAAGAGTGTTTCAGTGATCGTGTGTAAGAGTGTTTCAATGATCGTGTGTAAGAGTGTTTCAATGATCGTGTGTAAGAGTGTTTCAGTGATCGTGTGTAGGAGTGTTTCAGTGATCGTGTGTAAGAGTGTTTCAATGATCGTGTGTAGGAGTGTTTCAATGATCGTGTGTAAGAGTGTTTCAATGATCGTGTGTAAGAGTGTTTCAGTGATCGTGTGTAGGAGTGTTTCAATGATCGTGTGTAGGAGTGTTTCAGTGATCGTGTGTAAGAGTGTTTCAATGATCATGTGTAAGAGTGTTTCAGTGATCGTGTGTAAGAGTGTTTCAGTGATCGTGTGTAAGAGTGTTTTAGTAATCGTGTGTAGGAATGTTTCAGTGATCGTGTGTAGGAGTGTTTCAGTGATCGTGTGTAGGAGTGTTTCAATGATCGTGTGTAAGAGTGTTTCAATGATCGTGTGTAAGAGTGTTTCAGTGATCGTGTGTAGGAGTGTTTCAATGATCGTGTGTAGGAGTGTTTCAGTGATCGTGTGTAAGAGTGTTTCAATGATCATGTGTAAGAGTGTTTCAGTGATCGTGTGTAAGAGTGTTTCAGTGATCGTGTGTAAGAGTGTTTTAGTAATCGTGTGTAGGAATGTTTCAGTGATCGTGTGTAGGAGTGTTTCAGTGATCGTGTGTAGGAGTGTTTCAGTGATCGTGTGTAGGAGTGTTTCAGTGATCGTGTGTAGGAGTGTTTCAGTGATCGTGTGTAGGAGTGTTTCAATGATTGTGTGTAGGAGTGTGTTTCTTATGAAGATGTTTTGGCTGTGTTGTTGTTTCAGTGACCGTGGTAGTCACCCTGGTGTTGTTGTTTCAGTGACCGTGGTAGTCACCCTGGTGTTGTTGTTTCAGTGACCGTGGTAGTCACCCTGGTGTTGTTGTTTCAGTGACCGTGGTAGTCACCCTGGTGTTGTTGTTTCAGTGACCGTGGTAGTCACCCTGGTGTTGTTGTTTCAGTGACCGTGGTAGTCACCCTGGTGTTGTTGTTTCAGTGACCGTGGTAGTCACCCTGGTGTTGCTGTTTCAGTGACCGTGGTAGTCACCCTGGTGTTGTTGTTTCAGTGACCGTGGTAGTCACCCTGGTGTTGCTGTTTCAGTGACCGTGGTAGTCACCCTGGTGTTGCTGTTTCAGTGACCGTGGTTGTCACCTGGTGTTGTTGTTTCAGTGACCGTGGTAGTCACCCTGGTGTTGTTGTTTCAGTGACCGTGTAGTCACCCTGGTGTTGCTGTTTCAGTGACCGTGGTAGTCACCCTGGTGTTGTTGTTTCAGTGACCGTGGTAGTCACCCTGGTGTTGCTGTTTCAGTGACCGTGGTAGTCACCTGGTGTTGTTGTTTCAGTGACCGTGGTAGTCACCCTGGTGTTGCTGTTTCCCGTGACCGTGGTAGTCACCCTGGTGTTGTTGTTTCAGTGACCGTGGTAGTCACCCTGGTGTTGTTGTTTCAGTGACCGTGGTAGTCACCCTGGTGTTGTTGTTTCAGTGACCGTGGTAGTCACCCTGGTGTTGTTGTTTCAGTGACCGTGGTAGTCACCCTGGTGTTGCTGTTTCAGTGACCGTGGTAGTCACCCTGGTGTTGTGGGGTGAATGGTGAAGAAGTGTCTCTACTACTAGAAGAATGTCGATGTTGTCGTGACTGACAGTCTTCGTGACTGAGTCTTTCCCCGTCTCTGTGCGTTATACTCCAGGTTTTTAATACTGTAAGTGAGTGTTCACTGTTCCTCGTTATTGCCACCTCCCCCATCTGGGGCTGCGCCTCGGCTGCTGCCGTCTGCGCCTCGGCTGCTGCCTCGGCTGCTGGTCGTAATCAACTCACATTTTATTTTTCCAGCCTTTAAAATCTATCTGAGCACCTAGTACCGTGTCTAGTAGTTGATAAATTAGACAAGAACACTTGCGTATCTTAATGAGGAAGCTCGCCACACAGGGCTTCCATCATGCCAGGAGAATGGTGAAGAACAGGGGAGTTTGAGGTATCAAATCCTCAGTTAGTGATAATCAGTCCATCAATCTTTTTATTCTTTTTAAAGATTGATGGACTGATTAATCAACTCAAGGCTGAGGAATAATACTTCAAACTTCTCCTGTTCTTCACCATTTCCTTTGTATGGACTGGGTGAAGCCACTGTGTGGCATATGTTTCCTATTTAAGATACCCAAGTGTTGAACATGTGTCTAATTTATCAACTTTCGGCTCTGAACCATTCATCGAGTGTCTAGTAATGCACAGCTGCTGGCACTATTTGAGCCACGGGCAGCCCTGGGCTCCAATCTGCATCGAAATGCGGGAAATTTGGAACATATGATTGAGCTGTATTATGGAAAGAGGGAAAAAATAAAGGCCATGTAAACAACGTGCTAAAGTATCTAACCAAGACAGGACTCGCAGCAATGGCTTCAAGTTGGAAAAAAATATATTTAGAAAGAATATAAGAAAGCAATGGTTTGGCAATAGAGTTGTGGGAAAGAGTGGAACAAACTTTCGATTAGCGTCATTGAAGCTAAAAGCTTGCGTTACTTTAAAAAAAAGGTTAGACAAGTGCTGAGGGGTGTGAGGTGGACTTGTTGTTGGGGCCCGTAGGCCTGAATGTTTTTTTCTTAAGTTCTTACCGTGATGGACCGGGGGCGTGTCGATGGGCTATGAGAGCCAAGGAGCAGCGACAACTGGTTCCATGATGGACACGGGTGAGCTCAAGGCACGAAGGTGGGTTTTGCCCGGAAGCGGAAAAGGGGCCCGGTTTGGGGCCTTTCCCGGGGGGACAAGGGCCGTGGGCCCCTTGGAAGGACAAAACCCGTTTGGGCCTTTCCCAAAGGGGAAGGTGCCGTTTGGCCTTCCGGAACGGCAAGGGGCCAGTGTTGTGCCTTCCAGGAGAACGGACAAAGGGGCCAGTGGGCCTTCCAAAAGCGGCAAGGGGCCAGTGTTGTGCCTTCCCCGGGGAGCGGGCAATGCCAGTGTTGTCCTTCCCAAAAGCGGACAAAATGATGTTGTGCTTCCCGGGGGCGGACGGTAAATGTTTCCTTCCAGGAGAGCGGCAAAGGGGCCAGTGTTGTGCCTTCCCGGAGAGCGGACAAAGGGGGTGTTGTGCCTTCCAGGAGGCGGACAGGTGCCAGTGGTCCTTCCAGGAGAGCGGACAAAGGTGCCAGTGTTGTGCCTTCCGGAGGCGGGCAAGGGAGTGTTGTGCCTTCCCGGGGGCGGCAAGGTGCCAGTGTTGTGCCTTGGGGAAGGGACAAAGGGGCCGTGTTGTGCCTTCCAGGAGAGCGGACAAAATGCCAGTGTTGTGCCTTCAGGGAGCGGACAAAGGGGAGTGTTGTGCCTTCCCGGAGCGGACAAGGTGCCAGTGTTGTCCTTCCAGGAAGCGGACAAGGTGCCGTGTTGTGCCTTCCAGGAGGCGGGGGGTGCCAGTGTTGTGCCTTCCCGGAGAGCGGACAAAGGGGCCAGTGTTTGCCTTCCCCGGGGGCGGACAAAAGGGGCCAGTGTTGTGCCTTCCCGGAGGCGGACAAGGTGCCAGTGTTGTGCCTTCCAGGAGGCGGACAAAGGGGCCAGTGTTTGCCTTCCCGGAAACAAAGGGGCCAGTGTTTGGGCCCTTTCCAGGGGGAGCGGACAAGGGCCCGTGTTGGCCTTCCCGGGAGCGGACAAGGTGCCAGTGTTGGCCTTCCAGGAGAGCGGACAAGGTGCCAGTGTTGTGCCTTCCAGGAGAGCGGACAAGGTGCCAGTGTTGTGCCTTCCGGAGGCAAAGGTGCCGTGTTGTGCCTTCCAGGAGAGCGGACAAGGGCCATTTTGGCCTTCCAGGAGAGCGGACAAGGTGCCAGTTTGGGCCTTCCAGGAGAGCGGACAAGGTGCCAGTGTTGTGCCTTCCCGGAGAGCGGACAAGGTGCCAGTGTTTTGCCTTCCCGGAGAGCGGACAAGGGGGTGTTTCCCTTCCCGGGAGCGGCAAGGTGCCAGTGGGCCTTCCGGGGGGCGGGCAAGGTCCAGTGTTTGCCCCTTAGGGGAACGGAAATGCCCGGGGGGGGGAAAAAAAAAGGAGGGAAAGGGAGGGGAGGAGAGGGAAAGGGAGGGGAGGAGAGGGAAAGGGGTCTTACAAGGCTTAGTCCGACAACTTTAAAAAAAACAAAGAGAAAAAAAAAAAAGAGAAGAAAAAAAGAGAAAAAAAAAAGAGAAGAAAAACCGATAAAAAAAACACAGCCCGCATGGCAACAACAACAGCAGCATAAAACAACAACAACCCGCATAGCAACAACAACACAGCATCAACAACAACACGCAGCAACAACACAGCCAAAAACAACAAAGGATCAAAACAACGGGCCCTACAACAAAACAACAGTACAACAACAAACCACAACAACAACAACACACAACAACAACAACAACAAAACAACAATACAGCAACAACACACACACCCCAAAACACAGATCCCTAAAAATCAAAAAAAATTTAAACTAAAAAACCCAATTAACAGCAACAACAATAACAAAAGCCAACAAAACGAAAAACAAAACCCAAGAAGTGGCAAATCCGATGGGATTTTTAAAACCCTTTTAAAGGCAAATTTGGGGCAATGGCTGGCACTCGGTCCGAGCGCACCCAAAGGTTACGTGGGCCGGACTCTGTTTTAAGTGGCAAACCTTTGTCAGTGACCTTCAACCTGTGTTGTCACAATGGCAACCTGGTGTTGTCACAGTGACCCCGGCAACCTGGTGTTGTCACAGGAACCCCGGGAACTCTTTGGTTTTCACAGTGACCCTGGCAACCTGGGGTTGTCCGAGACCCCGAAAATCTGCGTTGTCACAGTGACCCTGGCAACTCTGGTGTTGTCACAGTGACCCCGGCAACTCTGGTGTTGTCACAGGACCCTGGCAACCTGGTGTTTTTCCGTGACCCTGGCAACCTGGTTGTCCAGTGACCCTGGCAACACTGGTGTTGTCACAGAACCCTGGCAACTTGGCGTTGTCACAGTGACCCTGGCAACTCTGGTGTTGTCACAGTGACCCTGGCAACTCTGGTGTTGTCACAGGACCCCCAACTTGGTGTGCCCGGACCCCGGCAACTCTGGGTTGTCCAGTGACCCTGGCAACCTGGTGTTGTCAGAGACCCCGGCAACCTGGGTTTTCACATGACCCTGCAACCTGGTGTTGTCACATGACCCGGGAACCTGGTGTTGTCACAGTGACCCTGGCAACTTTGGTGTTGTCAAGGGGCCCTGGCAACCTGGGTTGTCACAGTGACCCCGGGAACTCTGGTGTTGTCCAGTGACCTGGCAACACTGGTGTTTTCACATTTACCCTGGCAACACTGGTTTGTCACATTGACCCGGCAACATTTGGGGTTTTCACAGTGACCCTGGCAACCTGGTTTTTGTCAAAGTGACCCTGGCAACACTGGTGTTGTCACAGTGACCCTGGCAACCTGGTGTTGTCACAGTGACCTGGCAACACTGGTGTTGTCACAGGGCCCTGGCAACACTGGTTTGTCACATTTACCCTGGCAACATTTGGGGTGTCACAGTGACCCTGGCAACACTGGTTTTTGTCACAGTGACCCTTTGGGAACACTGGTGTTGTCACAGTGACCCTGGCAACACTGGGGTGTCACAGTGACCCTGGCAACACTGGTGTTGTCACAGGACCCTGCAACACTGGTGTTGTCACAGTGACCCTGGCAACACTGGTGTTGTCACGTGACCTGGCAACACTGGTGTTGTCACAGTGACCTTTGGGAAACTGGTGTTGTCACAGTGACCCTGGCAACACTGGGGTTGTCACAGTGACCCTGGCAACACTGGTGTTGTCACAGTGACCCTGGCAAACTGGTGTTGTCAATGACCCTGGCAACACTGGTGTTGTCACAGTGACCATGGCAACACTGGTGTTGTCACAGTGACCCTGGCAACACTGGTGTTGTCCTCCAGCGTTTTTAAAATATTCTATTAATATTTTTGTGCTGATACTGACTTTTTTTTTTACCATATTCAAGGAGCCTCTCTGCTGTGTCTGCTGTTCATTCCTGACCAGTCTGCTGTTCATTCCTGACCAGTCTGCTGTTTTGCTGACCAGTCTGCTGTTTTGCTGACCAGTCTGCTGTTTTGCTGACCAGTCTGTTTTTTTGCTGACTAGTCTGCTGTTTTGCTGACCAGTCTCTGTTGTTTTGCTGACCAGTCTGCTGTTTTACTGACCAGTCTGCTGTTTTGCTGACTAGTCTGCTGTTTTGCTGACCAGTCTCTGCTGTTTTGCTGATCAGTCTCTGCTGTTTTGCTGACCAGTCTCTGCTGTTTTGCTGACCAGTCTCTGCTGTTTTGATGACCAGTCTCTGCTGTTTTACTGACCAGTTTCTGCTATTTTACAGACCAGTCTCTGCTGTTTTACTGACCAGTTTATGCTGTTTTACTGACCAATCTCTGCTGTTTTGTTGACCAGTCTGCTGTTTTGCGGACCAGTCTGCTGTTTTGCTGACCAGTCTGCTGTTTTGCTGACCCTGTTTTTCTGACCAGTCTTCTGTTTTGCTGACCAGTCTGCTGTTTTGCTGACCAGTCTGCTGTTTTACTGACCAGTCTCTGCTGTTTTGCTGACTAGTCTGCTGTTTTGCTGACCAGTCTCTGCTGTTTTGCTGACCAGTCTGCTGTTTTACTGACCAGTCTGCTGTTTTACTGACCAGTCTCTGCTGTTTTACTGACCAGTCTGCTATTTTACTGACCAGTCTCTGCTGTTTTACTGACCAGTCTGCTGTTTTACTGACCAGTCTCTGCTGTTTTGCTGACAAGTCTGCTGTTTTGCTGACCAGTCTCTGCTGTTTTACTGACCAGTCTGCTGTTTTACTGACCAGTCTCTGCTGTTTTGCTGACCAGTCTCTGCTGTTTTACTGACCAGTCTGCTGTTTTACTGACCAGTCTCTGCTGTTTTGCTGACTAGTCTTTGCTGCTTTGCTGACCAGTTCTGCTGTTTTACTGACCAGTCTGCTATTTTACTGACCAGTCGTGTTTTTCTGACTAGTCTGTTTTTTGTGACTAGTCTGCTGTTTTGCTGACCAGTCTCTGCTGTTTTGCTGACCAGTCTCTGCTGTTTTGCTGACCAGTTCTGCTGTTTTGCTGACCAGTCTCTGCTGTTTTAGACCATTTTCTGCGTTTTTCTGATCATTTTCCTTTTTTTACACCATTTTCTGCTGTTTTTCTGACCAGTCTCTGCTGTTTTACTACCGCCTGCTGTTTTGCTGACCAGTCTCTGCTGTTTTGCTGCCTCTCGCTGTTTTACACCGGTCTCTGCTGTTTTACTACCCGTCTCGCTGTTTTGCACCAGTCTCTGCTGTTTTACGACCAGTCTCTGCTGTTTTTTCGACCAGTCTCTGCGTTTTGCTGACCAGTCTCTGTGTTTTTTGACCGGTTCTGCTGTTTTACTGACCAGTCTCTGCTGTTTTACACCCGTGGCTGCTTTGCTGACCAGTGTCGCTGGTTTACTGACCGGTCTCTGCCGTTTTACTGACCCGTTCTGCTGTTTTTCTGACCAGTTTTGCTGTTTTACTGACCAGTCTCTTGTTTTCCCGACCAGTCTGCTTTTTTACTGACCACCTCTGCTTTTTTCTGACCGGTCTCTGCTGTTTTGCTGATCGCCCCGCTGTTTTACTGCCAGTCTCGCTGTTTTGCTGACCAGTCTCTGCTGTTTTACTGACCAGTCTGCTGTTTTACTGACCAGTCTCGCTGTTTTACTGACC
>WNWK01045493.1:0-14700 GCA_009830355.1 Cherax destructor
TGTTTTTAAACTTAATATAAGTTAATGTAAACTTGTCTGGCTTTATATGCTTTGAAGTGGAAAAATTTCTGCTTTTGGGATGTCTGCTTTAAGGCACTGCCTGGAACCTAACCTGCCGTATAAGTGGGGCCCTACTGTATATATTTTTTTTTATACTTATAGGGTTCTCGATTTTTTTACATTTAAACAATATCTTCACTCACGGGGAAAAAAAACACAAAACACATATAATCACAGTGAGTACTGTAAGCATCTGGTGGTGAACTTTTAAACCCCTTGACTTTTTTGGTAGTATATATCGTCTTACGAGCCCTTTTTGGCGTATATATCAAAAGGCCTTTCAAATAAAGGGGAAAAGCTGGTAGCCCTTTGGAAGGGGTCTGTGTGGTCAGTAGGGTATAAAAAAACCTGGCAGCATAATAAAAAAAAAAACTCTGGTTTTTTTTGTTAAACCCCGAGTTTCATGTTTATTTTTATAGTATTTATGGTTGTATTCTTTTTTTTCATGGTCTCATTTGATGAATGGAAAACATCTACAAAAATGGAGATAATTTTGATTAGTTTCAGAAAAAACCCCTTAATTGAGCTCAAAGTAGGGAAAATGTTGTTTTTTCCAATGTTCAAGGTAAAAAATCCGCCATCAAAACATAAACTGGTAGTCTAATATTGTTTTCGGGCAATTTTATTTTCCTTTTTTCCAATAATGCAATAGTCTGCTACGGAAATCTTCTTTTTTTGGAAAAAAAATAAAAAAGAAACAAAAAATAAAGAGGGCCTAAAAGGCTGACTAATGAACAGATAATTTTTTATTTTGTGGGAATGTCCATTGTTTATTCTGGATTTTTGAAAACCCTTTTTTTATTTTGGAAATTACTGTTTTGACCACTTTATTGGGTAGTTGAAATGATAAATTTGTGGTTTCTTGTTCTCAATCATAAAACAAATGCAGTTCTAAAAAAATACCTATGGTTTGGTCTGGAACAATGGGGGGCCAAAATGGGGAAAAAGGGGGTTGGTTGCGTATATTTTTTTCGAGATAACAAACCGGGGGTAATTCCAAAATTTTTCCATCAAATTTCATATTTTTTGGTGTTTCCATGGGAAAAGATTTTTAAAATTTTCAAAAAAAAATAATTTTTTTTTCAAAATTTTCACAACGGGAGACACCTCAAAAGGGTTGCGACAGTAAAAGGGTTAATAAAACAACGGAAACGACAAAGTCCCCCCCCAGGCTATGTGGGGTCGTGTGTTGCACTTCTGGGCCGAGCCTGCAAAGGAACCTCCCAGTCTTTTTCATTTTTTTTTTGTGGTTATTTGGTGCTCGAAAAATTTTTGGGTTTTCATTTTGAATTTTGGGCAGGATAATATACTCGCCTATATTAAAAATTTAAATTATTGAAATTATTTTATTATTATTATTATTATTATTATTACTATTTATTATTATTATTTTTTCTTTAAAAATTAAAAAAAGTACAGTGGTACCTCGACATAGGGAATCCCAACTCGAACAATTATGTAAGTGTATTTCTGTAAGTGCTTTTGTAAGTGTATTTTGGGGGGTCTGAAATGGGTTAATCTAATTTTTGTCACCCCTCGGTTTGGTTTAATCCGTTCAGATGGTCTAAAAAAAATGGAAAAAAAAAACCCCTGAAATAAGGGGTTAATTAACCCTTTTAAAAACCCGAATTTTGGGAAAAAAATTTTTTTTGGGGGCCTTAAAGATAGTTCATGACAAATGAATGAACTGAATGTGGACACCTTTTTGAAAACTGATGTTCTGGAGGGAAGGGGAGGGGGGGAAGAGCCCCAATTTTTGAAAGGGGAAACCCCCCTAAGGACTCTAGGGGCCAAATCTTATCGGGGGCACTTCCCTGCATGCCTTCCCCCCCTCCTGCCTGCCCTCCCCCCCCCTGCTCCTCCCCCTCCTGCCCCCTCCCCCCTGCCTCTCACCCCTCCCCCTCACCTCCCTACATCTCCTACACCCCCACCTGCCCTCCCTGCACCTGTTTCACTCCGCATAAATTTCACTCCCTGCATACATGCTACCCCTGCAACCTTTCCTCCCTGCCCTGCCCCCTGCATACCTGTTACACTCCCTGCTCATGCTCCTCCCCCTGCCTCCCCCCCCCACTACACTCCCTCATCCTTTACCTCCCTGCAATGCCTACCCCCTGCATCCTGTACACTCCTGCATCATGCCCCTCCCCCCCCTGCTACACTCCCTGCATCTGCTCCTCCCTGCTCCTGCTCCTCCCCTGCATCCTGCTACCTCCCCCGCATCTGCTACACTCCCTGCATCCCCCCTCCCATCCCACCCCTCTTACTCCCCATCTGCTCATCTATCCCTTTTCTATTTATTCTTTATTTTCAATTTTTTTTTCACTTTTCCTTTTTTAAAGAAATGGCACTAAGCTTTCTTTGGGGCCCTGGTAGCATTTATAGTCACACACAATAATCAAGGCCCAAAAAAAAATGTTTTTAATAAATGTTTTTTATAAACTCCTGGGGTGATGTTCCTAAAGTAAACAATGTGACTGCGTGACAACGTGGGTGGCGGGCCCCGGCCTTTGTTTTGGCGGCACTTTGGGCAGGTCCCATAATCGGGAAAAAGAGCCCCAAAATTTTTTCCCGAAAAAGTGGTGAAAACCAAAATCCGATAACTGGGGCAGGGAAGGGGTGACTGTATTCCTTTGGCAAATTGTTTATCGGCACTCAAAACATTCTAAATTAAAAAACTCGTAACTCGGGGACCCCGTTTTTAATTTGGGTTTTGATTTTCCTCTTTTTTTTTTGAAAAACCCCTTGTTATGCACAATTTTCGGTAATTAGAACTAAAATTTGGATACTTTTAAATTACATAGTTCATTTAAAATTTTAATTATATATTAATATAAAAAAATTAACAAAACCGGGAATAAAGTATTTAAATACAGTGGACTCCCCTTTGACACCCAAAAAATTAAAAATTTTGAAGTATTTTTAAAATGCTTTTGTAAATGTATTTTTGGGGGTCAAAATGGACTAACCTACTTGTAAATTGACAATATGCAAACTTTGGGGATCTTTATTGAGAACACAGTGGCTTATCAGTCCCTACGGGGAATCATGAAGCAGGAGTAGTTTGAGGTGGTCAGTCCAAACCCGCGATGTTGTCAGTCCATCAATCTTGCGAATACAGCATATGTGCTAGGAAAAAGCTTATATACCGTAGGCAGGGAGGTGCAGAAGTTGTAGGTGGGGTTCAATTTCAAAAAGTGGTATACAATCCGAAATTTGTCAATGTGGAAGTAGGCCCTGCCCAAAAGGGTTTAGCAAATGAAAATTCAATTCAGTGGTCCCCCGGTTTGTGCATCTCCCAAAAAGAATATTTATGTAAGTGTTTTTTTAAATGCTGTTGCAAGTGTATTTTGGGTCTGAAAAAGACAACCTCGTGACATTATTTCTTGGAAATTCATTGTTGGCATTTAGCAGCATTCTGGGGCAATTTTCTAAAAAAAGGGGGCCCCTTCAGTCATTTCCCTTTTTTATCTCTGTTTTTGTGTGTTTAAGTTTCGTGTGTTTAAATTTTGGGGCAGTTTTTTTTGGAAAATTGACCTCTGTTTTCGTGTGATTCCCTCCTTTTTGGTCGGCCCGGAACCTGTCCACCAGTGCCGCGTACATACAAAGGCCGGGGCCCACCCCCCACCACCTCCCACGCACATTGTCACGCAGCCCTAGCATTGTTTACGCTTGAGTGAACATCACCCCAGGAGTTTATACAAAATATTTATTAAAAATTTCCCATTTTTTTTGGGTCTTGATTATTGTATGTGACTACTAAATAAGCTACCATGGGCCCAAAGAAAGCTCCGTCCCCTTTCTTTGGAAAAGAAAGTGGGGAAAACACCATAGAACTGAAGAAAAAATAATAAAAAAATATGATAGTGGTGTAGATTGCCGGGCTCACCGGAATGAAAGCCCCAAAAACCATCGGTTCCATTTTGGGAAGAAAAGCAATCACTGAACCCAAGTTGCGGGGGGGTGAATACAATAACGAAACAGAGATCACAAACAATAAAAAATATGGAGAAATTGTTGTTGCTGTGGGATAAACCAAAAACTGCTATGGGTGATAGTGTTGTGCAATCCACCATCGTAAAAAAGGGCAGTTGCATGCCGATCTTGTCAAGAAAATGCCTGGAACCAGTGATGTTGATGAATTTAAGGCCAAAAGGCTGGTTAAAAAAATTTAAGAAGCGAACTGGCATGGAAAGGCATGGTGAGGGTGCCAGTTCAGATAAAAAAGGGGGCTGAAAAATTTGTGTGCGATTTTTTAAAAATATGTAGAGGCTGAAAATTTAAAACCCCAACAAGTGTTTAATTGTGAAAAAGGCCTTTTTTTGGAAAAAAATGCCAGGGGACCTACATCACCCCCAGGAGGAAAGGCAATGCGAGGACACAAACCCCATGAAAGACAGGCTAACTCTCATGTTGTGTTGTAATGCTAGTGGGGATTTAAAGTGAAGCTTTTACTGGTGTATCACTCTGAAAATCCTTGTTCAGGAACTACAGTGTTGAAAAGAGTAAATTGTGTGTTTTGGAAGTCTAATGCAAAGGCATGGGTCACTAGAGAAATTTTCCTGGAAGGGTTTTAAACCCCTTTGACTTTTGGACGTATATATATGTCTTCGAGCCAATGTTTCGGACGATTTACGCCTAAATTCAGGCCTCAAATCAAGAAGGAGAAAGCTGGTAGGCCCACAGGGAGAGAATGTTTTTGTGTGGTCAGTGTGCGCAGTAAAAAAAAAATCCTGCAGCAAGCAGTACATAATGAGAAAAAAACTCCGACCTTTTTTTTAATTAAAACGCCGTCTTTGAGGTGTTTTTTAAAAATTTTATGGTTGTATTCTTTTTCATGGTCTCATTTGATAGAATTGGAAACATATTACAGGAATAGAGATATTTTGATTAGTTTCATGTTTTAAAAGATTTAAAAAATTGAGTTTAAAAGGGAAAAAGCAAATGTTGATTTTGCCAATGTTAAAAAAGAAAAACAAATCACACCATGCGTAAAACCACATCAACTGGTGAGTCTAATATTCTTTCAAAAATTACGAATTTTTTTTACAGTTTTTACAATAATGCAATATTTTGATAACAAAAAAAATTTTTCTTTTTTTTGTATGAAAAAAAAATCAAAATAGAAAGAAAAAGAGTAATGTATGAGGGGCCTAAAGACATGACTAATAACAGATAACATCTTATTTTAGTGCTGGGGATGTCTGCATTGTTTATTCTGGCCCCTTTTTTGGGAAATTGCCCTTTTTTATTTTACATGAAATTGGCGAAATTGCCATTTTCTGACCTTTTATTGGGTAGTTGAAATCGGTAAATTGGTGATTTCTTGACTCAATCAATGGGAAAAAATGGAGTTCAAAAGAAATAGCTATGAGTTTGGTCGGCCCAATGGAATTGGCATTGGGGAAAGTCTGCAAAATGGGCCGTGCATATATACCCTTGACATCGCTAACTTTGCGGGGAGCGTAATTCCGTAGGTTTTCAATCAAAAATTTCATACTTTTGGTGTCATTAAAACCGGGAAAAGATTCTCTATCATTTCTAAAAAAATATTTTTTTTTTTTTCCAAAATTTTCCACATAGAATGACATTTTTGGAATGGGGCCTCCAAAAAGGGTTAATCAAGTGTTTGGCCCCAGTGTGAAGAAATATCTATTAAAATAAATTGCCATTTAAAGCCTCCTGGAATGGAGAATGCTCCTGGTCACCCTAAAGATTTGGGACGCCCAAATGTCAAGGATTTAAAATTTTGTAACAGTGAAGTTCTTACCTCCTAACACCACTCCTCCCTCCAGCCCAGGGGCCCCAGCAGGTCATTCAAACTTAAAAAAACTGTACACCAAAGCAATGTTTCAAAGGTGTTTTGATGTGACCAATGACATAAATTGCCCTTTAAAAGAGTTCTGGAAGGATCACTTCGTTTCTTCCATTGCATGGGTTATAGTTTAAAAGCTTAGCAGGGAGTGATTTCCCAGGACGATGAACTCTGTTGGAAAAGTTGTGGGATTTTTCCCCAGGGGGTTTTTGGAAATTTTGGGGCCCCCTGGGGGAGCCTGTGGAATTGGGAAATGTATTGGGCTTTGGGGAAATTTTATGGGGTTGGAGGGAGTGGCAAGATGGGGGAAGAGTTGGTGGAGAACCACAATGGCCCTAACCACTGAAGAGCTGCAAGCGCTTGAGCTGCATCAAAAAAAAACAGATCTGAAAATTGCTTCAGTGGAGGAAGAGAGAGAATGTTTTCAGAGATTTAAAGGGGTTTTTGCAATGTGGAGTAGGTTTTCAACCCTTTGTGGAGGAACATCACCCGACAAAGTGTTGCAATCCGTGCTGGCTACTTTTTTCAATGACAATTCCATGTCCCAAGGGCTTTTAAAAAACCGCCAGGGCACAGAGCTCTCAGGAGAGATATTTAGGGGCCACAGGTGTGCAGTGACTCTCGTTTGGGCCGTGGGAAAAAACAAAAAAAAGGGAAGGACCCCCGATGGGGCTTTGGGACCTAGAGTCCTTATGGGGGGGGGATTCCCCTTTCCAAAAAATTTGGGGCTTTCCCCCTCCCCCCCTATCTGTCTTCCCTCCAGCAACATCAGTCTTCAGTAAGGGTAAGTGCCACATTCCTTTCCCTTCATTTGTGCATGTAAAAACTATCTTTAAGGCCCCCAATTTTTTTTTCCCAAAAATTTTGGGTTTTTTGGGAAGGATTAATTAATTTCCCTTAACTTATGGGAAAATGGTTTCCAGTTTTCGTGTGTTTCAGTTTTTTGGGGTTTCAGTTTTTGTGGGAACGGATTAAAAAACGAAACGGAGGGATGACTGTACAGTCTATAGTCTCCCCATGGTAGCTTCCCCCCTCCTTCCATTTCTAATGTAGTCCCCCATTCTATCTTTGTCTTCCGTCTGGGAAACTATCGCAGTTTTTTGCAGAGTCTGGAACGTTGATGGAACCCCTCCACCTTCTGTTCCTCCTCCCCTCTCTTCTCCGTTTACACCCCTCCTTCCTTCCCAGCGTCCCCTCCCTGATTACAAGGGTTCCACTGCCTCCACCGTGGGCTTTTTTAACCCTAGTCCCTAGATACCCCTAACCGACTTCTATCTTTCTCTCTTAAATCATGGCTTATTTGCAGTGGAATATCCGAGGGTTTAGGGGTAAGGGGGGGGCCTTAGGTGTTGCTCTCCCAGTTTTTCCCCGTTGGTGTCTTTTCAAGAACCCAAAATTTCAATCCCTTCCATTTCCCTTTTCCCGGTTTTTGATTTTTTTAATTTAACCGGGTCCTTTTCCAAGGGGAAATTTTAAAAAGGGTCTTCTTATGCATTTGGGGTTTTCCCTACCGTCAGCCCCTTGTTCATTCTTTCTACATTAAAACCGCAGCCCGTATCCACTTTAATAAGTGGTATACACTCTGTTCTTTTATCTCTTCCCTTCGAGCATTTTTTCTATCCCAGATGTTGATTTTCTGGGGTTTTTTCCTTGCCGCCACCCCTTCTATTACTTGGCGATTTTAACGCACCCATTTTTTTTGGGGGGGGTCGCACTGACTCCCCTTTGGGGTTCAGTTGGGGCATTTTTCTTCTCTCCCCCCCCCCATGTTTTTAAAAACGGGACTCCCACCCATTTTGATCCCCCAACTCATTCTTTTTTCCCGTCGATCTTTCCATCTGCTCTTTTATCAACTGTCCTCGACTTCACCTGGTCTGTCCTCCCAGACTTACATGTTGGATCATTTTTCATCCTTAAGTCCCCTTGTATTCTCCTCCTCGTAGCCCCGCTGGCAATTTGACCAGGCGAAATGGGACCTTCGGTTTTTCTTCCCATGAGGGTTTCCTTTCGTCCTCCATTGACAAAATTTTACATCTCTTTTTGTCCCTTTCCCCTTTTACGGCAGCGCCCCATTTTATCCCAAACCTCGGGCAAACATTCTCAAAATGCGTGCCTTGGTGGGCCCCCTGTTTTGCTCGGGGAGTACGTTTGAAAGCGCTGCGTGGGGCAGGTATCGGTATAACAGAACCAAAAAAGACCCCTTGATTTTAAGCAGAAGAGGCAATTTCTGCTTTATACGGGGATGCTAAACGCACTTGCTGGGAAAATTATGTTTTCTGTCCCTTGGGCCCCAATCAGGAGTTGGGAAAAAAGTGCGGAAATTTAGTGGTTTAAAATTTTCCCCCACCCGGCTCCTGTTCTTGGTTTCCGTTGTCGAAAATAGCCCCCCTCTTGCCGTTGCCACTGGAAAAATTTGGGAATCATCTGGTCCGCATTTCTCAGGGTCCATCTATGCCCCCCCGCCTTTCTTTAATTCTTCCCCGGTTAAAGCCCCCAATTTTTTTTCTCAAAAAGAATTTTTAAATTTCCTTTACCCTTCAAGAACTAGGCAACACTCTCTGCTTGCCGACAGGGGAACTGGGCCCCGGCGGCATAAAATTCGTATGCTACAGCATTTACATCAGTCTGTTTACTGTCCCTCTTACGACTTTAATCTTTATGGTCGCAAAAGGGGGTTTTTTCCCCGCTGTGGAAGTCTGCTATTGTTCTCCCCCAAAACCCGGGGACTACGGGACTGATACCTCCCACTACCGTCCCATCGCTCTTACCAGTGCAGTTTGCAAAGGGGATGGGCGTCTAGTTAAAGGGCGTTTGATGTGGTATTTAGAGACTCATAGTAGTCTCTCCACTAAATAATATGGGTTTTTAAAAATTTTTTGCCATTGACCCCTTACTGCGCTTTTGGGTCGAAAATTCGAATGCCTTTGGAAAACCACTGGTTATTGCCTCTTTTTTGATCTTGAGAAGGCTTATGACACAACTTGGAAGTATAATATCTTGACCCAGGCCCCCCTTAGGCCTCCAAGGCAATCTACCATTTTTTCCCTTTAAAAAAATTTTTTAACTGACAGACATTTTTCCCTGTCCGGGGTTTGTAAAGAACTTTCCCCCAAATTTTTCCCAAACTGAAGGTGTCCCCCCTTTTTTCTGAGCACAACACTCTTTCTCCTTGCTATAAATAATCTGGGGATCTGTTCTCTCATCCCAAAATTTGGTCATCGCTCTATGTGGATGACTTTTCTATAGCTTGTGCAAGTGCTGACTGTCCCCCCACAGTTTCCTCCAGCATGCCCCTCAACCGGGTTTTATTTGGGGCCCCCACTCACGGTTTTAAATTTTCTAGTGGCAAAACTCATCAAATTACGTTTTCTAGGCGTTCAGTGGTCTTTGATCATCCATTTCCTATAATGCTCACGTGCTAACGGGGTCTAATTTTTTTACTTTCATTTTTTGCTTCTTTTTCCCTAGCCCCTTTTTCCCAGCAGTAAACTACCATAGTTAAATTTAAATTGCATTTGTATAAATTGACAAAGGTACAAATTCACGTGCCAAGAGCTCTGTCAAATACCCTTTTCTCTACAAACTCTTTTTAAAAAAATTTGAATAATCAAATGGTTCCTAAAATTTAATCTAGTACCATATTATTAAGTTTAGTATTATCTATTCTTCTCAGGTCTAATTTATAGAATCACACCCAAATCTTATGATTACAGGAATTGATCCTGATATCAACCTTTATTAAATGACTTACATGTTTCCCAACCAACTGCAACTATTACAAAAGCAGATCAAGCAAAGACATTACTCAAACCAACAATAACATAACTATCTTCAATTACAATGTTGGATCTTTGAGAAAAACATTATGATGCCCCTCCACCTTTTCTCCAATCCCTCCAGACCAATATGTCAATCATCACACTCACTGAGACCTGGCTGAAGCCTGAACAAAGATGTCTATCCCTCCCAGGTTACACAGCCATTACTTGTAGGACAGATCGGGGGGGGTTGGAAAAAATTATATATTACTCAGATCAACGAATGTATCAATAACTCTTGCATAAGGGATGAGCATGGAGAATATATTATAGCTAAATTTAAAAAAAAAAGACCTGCAAAAACCCCCCCACAGTGATAAACATCTACAGATTACCACAGTCAAACATTCACCATTTTGGTGAAAAACTAGGTAACCTAATAACTGATGCACACATGAACAAAGACCATTTGCTGCCCCGGGAGACTTCAATATAAATCCCCTACATGACCAGGCCCCCACAAGAAACAAAATTCCCCACAAACACTATGAGCAACTGCTTGTTACTACCAACAATACCCAAAACCTACAAGAATCCCCGAGACTAGTACCTCATTACTAGACCACATCTGGACTAATAAAAGCCCCTCAAAAAATCAGGCATCATCACAGACAACACCACAGACCACTACCCGACCTTTCTCAAACTAATTTTGGGTAAATTCCCCTAGATATTACAAAAGTTACCTTCAGACTACATAATGAGTCGCTGTAAATAATTTTATAACAGCTATGTTTTAACATTGACTGGCATAATGAGTTAGAAACATATACAGATACTAATGAATGCATCAAAAATTTCCTTAACAAAACCCAACACCTCTATAACAAACATTCCCCTAAAAAAACTAAACAGATCACAGCTAAGAGACTTAACAATCCCTGGCTAACCCCCCGGAAACCCCCTTAAATCCATTAAAAAAAGGCACCAATTTTAAAAAAAACAATACAAAAGGGGTTTAAAAACCCCAGAAACAATAAAAAGCTACTCATCAATCCTTCCCAAACCCAAATAAGGAGATAAAAAAAATTGTATTATAAAAGAACAGACCCCAGAACAAAAAAAGGTGATATAAAAAAGACCTGGAAGACCCTATCTGCAATTCTAGGAAATTAAATGGCAAAAAAAAACAACACCATCAAATTATCAAGAGCAGATGAACCCCTACTCTCACCTGCTGAGACAGCAAACAGACTTAATGTTTTCTTCCCCACCATAGGAAAAAATCTAGGAGTGCCCCAGCTCAAACCCGCCCAAACGGACTCCTCACAAACCCCCTCCCCTTACGCTTTTCCCCTGGCTCCTCCAACCCAATTGAAGTCTGGCTCATAACCCAGCCCCCCCTTAAAAACAAGGATGGAGACATAAACAGCCTACCCTTTTATGTAAAAAAAAAAGCTTCACAGGTACTGTCACCAATTATAAACACTATTAATAAAATCCATTGAAGCCTCTACCTTTCCATCAATTCTCAAAATACTGGGTCCCCCCGATCCACAAAGGAGGTGATCAAACAGACCTGAATAATTATAGACCAATTTCTAATTTACCTTTTCTTTCTAAAATCTTCGAAAAATTAATTCATGAAAAATCTTTTCCCTACCTCGTCTCCCCTTGTCTCAACCCCTGTCAATTTGGTTTCCCAGGACAAACAAGAGCAAAAACGATGCTATTACGCACATGTTGGAGTTAATAAAACAGCATTTGGGAAAAAGAAGTCCCACGGGGAATCTTCATTGATCTCCAAAATTTTTTGATACAGTCGACCATGATTTACTGCTCAAAAAGGTTGGCACACTATGGTATGGGGGGCACCCACTCAACCTAATTTCCCTCACCAACAGAAGCCAATCGTTTTAACACAAATGGGGGCAGAAACTCTTCCCCCAAAACAAATTACTTTTGGAGTCCCTCAAGGAAGTTTTCCTGGGGCCACTCCTTTTCCCTCATTTCATAAATGACCCCCCCAGTCACCCAGACTTTTCCCCATTTTTTAGGATGACACAACATATGTCTTCTCTCACCCAAACCCAGTTAAAAGGGCCCAAACACTGTTAATGCCGGGTAAAATACCCAACTTGGGATGAGGGTAGAACACTCTCAATCGAAAAGGGCCTCCCTTACATTTTGGGAAGAAAAAGGAAGCCCAAAAATTTCATTTAAACATAACACCCCAATGGTACCCCCTCACAAGACTCACAGAGGAAAATTCCTAGGAATCCCCCTTGCCCCAGTAGCCTTAAATTCCAAAAAACTATACGGTAGAACGTCATTTAGCACGATAGTTACGTTTCCCGAAAAGTCGTCGCTTCCCCGTAAATCAGTCAAGCCTTCCCCCGGGAAACCCGCCCAAATTATTCAGTAAGTCAGCGTCATTCAGTAGGCGTGTTTTTTTTAGTAAGTCCCCCAAAGTCATTCCCGTAAGTCGGGGAAAAAAATTCAGTAAGTCAGCCCTTTATTCAGTAAGTCCCCCCAAGTCATTCAGTAAGTCAGTCAAGCCTTCCGTGTTGGGGGAAGTCATTCAGTAAGGGGGTCCGCCCTTCAGTAAGTCGGGGAAGCCATTCAGTAAGGGGCAAGCCCTTCCCGGGAAGTCAAGTTTTTTTCCCGTAAGTCCCGCCGTCATTTTGGGAAAAGGGGCCAACTTTAAAAAGTCAAAAAAAGGCTTTAGTCAGTTTTTGCCAGTCGTCCCAAACAGTCAGTCACACAAAAATGTTTACATCTTTTTTGGTGCAAAAACCCCTTTATTGGCGGGTTTTGGTTCCCCTTTTCTTTTCTTTGTTTTTTTTTTTAATTTTAAAATCAAAAAAAATTTACTTTTTTTATTTTTCACAAAACAGTTGGTTTTGAGGACTTTTAAAAATAAAAATACGTTTGCTGGGATGGGGGGTCCGTGGGGGGTGGGTAAGGCGGGGGGCTCTTTTAACCCAAAAACCGGGGGAAAAACAAGACCTTTTTGGGGAAAAATTTTTGTTTTTTCCCCTTCCCCCAAATGTTGGGGATTCAGGATACAAAAAGAAGAGAAGATTATTTAAAAGGCATATTTGTAGGGAAAACCCCGGAAACCCCCAAAAAAAAAGGGCGGGATTTTATTGACTGACTTGGGTTATCCTAGGGTTTTTTTTAAAAAATCCATGGTTTTAAAGTTTTAAATTTTTCTCCCCAATTGTGGTTTTTTGGGGGCGGACTCCCCCCTTTGGGCCCCCTGGGGGCTAATAAACTTAGTTTGGGGGAAAGGGAAAAAAAAAAAAATTCCCCTTTTCCCCAAAGCAAAGGGCTTGGCAGTAAATAACCATGCGCCAAAATTTTTTCCCCCCCCCCAAATTTTAAATTTTCATTTTTTAAGCTGTAAAAATGATAATGTGTAAAAACTTAAATGGAATTTTCCCGGAACGGGAACCCCCAAACTCTCAAATGACTTCTCTGTCCCCAAAAAAATTTTCCAAAAAAATTTGAAGACAAAGGATATTATCAAAATCGGGGGTTTGTCCTCAAAAAAAACTCTCCCCTTTTTCCATTCCCTTATCTACCCGTATCTCACCTATGGAATTTGCATTTTTGGGTCAAAAAGAAATCACCAGACCACTAAACACAACAAAAAACCCCCGTCAGAATTTATAAAAATTCCCCCCCCAGACCCTACCCTATTCAAAAATTCCAAAAAACTCACCGTAAAAACATTCATTAAAAATTTTTGCCTTTCCACATATATAAACTTTAATTTAATATAAACCCTTGCTCAAAAATTCCCCACCCTTTTAAAAGGGCCCATGACCACAACACACGACAAAAGATCACTTTTTATATACCCCGGTTCATATCAACCTATGTAAAAAAATTTTATGCACATAAAGGGGCCCCCGAATCGGGAAATTTAACCCGTAAATATTAAAAAAACTTTTCCCGAAAATCCAATTTTAAAACCAACTCAAAAAAAACCCCCCCTCACCCAAAACTAAATGATCATACTATAAACTAAAAATTTAAAAAAGCCCATTGTTACTTTCCTATCCCATAATCTCAATTTTTTAATAGTTACTATTATTTTACCCCTCCTATTATAAGTTAATGTCAAAAAAGTCAATGTTATTTTCCCTTTTAAAAAAATCCCAATTTTATTTTTTTCATTCAAGTCTTAAAATTTTTAAAATTAATATCTAATATCATTATTAATAATTTTAAAAAAAAAAATTTTTCATATTGTAATTTTGAAAATAATTTTTTAAATAGAATAAAAATCAATAAATTTCTCTAATATTAAGTCTATTTTTTAAAAATAGAATAAGCTGCCCCCAATGCCATGGCATGTCAGTGGTTTCCTTGCCTTAAATTTTTTACCTTCCAAACCCCCGTAATCTGGGAATGAAAAAAAAAATTTTTTTTGTTTTTTTTTTTTTTTTTCCCCAAAAATGATCAGCCGGTTTTTTGCCCCCTTATGTGTTGTCCGGGGAAACCCCCCTTTACCTCTCTTAAAGGGAAAAATTTTCACAGCTTTAAACCCCCCAAAACCCCCCGCCTCTTTCATGGGGGGGTGTCGTGAACTCTCCTTCGGGCTAAAATTTTCCCAATTTTAATTAAAATTGATTATGGTGAAGATATATTGGGTTGGGAACAAGCTGGGCTTTCCTTTAAAAAACAAACCATTCTATTAAACCAGTTTAAAAAGGGCCCTCGGTTTTTTTAACCGGGTTTCCGAGGGGGACCAAAAAAAACCCAAAAAAAAAAACCATTTCCCCCAAAAAATTTAAAGGAAATTTAATTAATCCCTTCCCGAAACCCAGAAGTTTGGAATAAAAAATTTTGGGGGGGAAAAGATTTACATGAAAAAAGGGAAAAAATGAAAGTGGTTTCCCCTTCGAAAACGTGTTGCTGGATGGAAGAGATGGGGGGGGGGGGAAATCCCCCCTTTTTTGGGGAAAGGGGGTCCCCCCCTAAGGACTTAGGGGGCCAAGTCCCCATCTGGGGTCACTTCCCCTTTTTTGTCTTTTAACCCACTAGGACCCCTTGAGA